>CAWZYM010000551.1:0-26655 GCA_963966185.1 Rhabditoides inermis | reverse complement strand
CTCTTTCTCGGTCTGGTCGTCCACTATCTCATACTGCATGGCATCAACTACACCAAGGTGAGACAGCAAAGGCTCTGTGAAACAGGCTCCTCAAAATAGCTTGCGAGTTTCGATGAGACTGACCGCTACTTTTCAACTGCCAGTTTTCGGTGGACAAACTCATGTTCACCGTTATAGTACATTGCGAGTGTTGAGCGACTCTTTGTTTCCCTGAAAGGAACTCAGTTGTTCAACCGATTACAATGCCTTTACAGTTTCCAGCTTCTCTTTTACTGACTGACCAGAGACAGGCGTGCGAGTTTTTGGCGTGCGAGATTTGCTCGTGTCAGTTCAATGAGAGTGCGAGTAGTAGTGATAAGCCAACCCTTACAACCCTTACCAACCCTGTGCCCCTTTGCAGTCCCGCTTCCTACTCCCTTCCATCATCTTCCACGTCTTTGTCATCGCCCTCTCGCTCGTCACCGCACTCATCGCAGTCGGCGAGCTCGTCTCCGATCAGGTATCGATTGATTCATCGACTTATCGATTTACATTTGTCTCTCTGTAGGATGTAGTTTGATGTCTGGTTAGTGAACAGAGTTGGCGTCACGACTGTCTGTTTTGGTTTTCCCATTGATGAAACATTCATATTTTTCTCACGAAGTTTTGGTTTGCAAGCCAAGTTTTAAAACAGTATCGCATTTTCAGCTGTTGGAAAATGAAAACTTTGAAAAAAGTCTTTTCACCTGGCTATTAAATGCAAGCAAGAGCACAGACTGTAATCTGCAATCTGCCAAATTATGGAGTACTGAAATAAACGATATAGAAGTTCGGTGAGCGAGCGTGTGAGAGTGATTTATATTGTAGTGGGAAGTGCAAATGGGTGACGTGAACAATACACTTATACATACGACGTTTACGCAAAAGTTATTACTCTGTTTGTACAAACAAAACCACTTATCACTTATCGTAACACATTACTGAGTTATTAGAATGCCAATATTCACTGGCAGTTCCAGATTTTTATGCAAACAAGAACTAGGGTTTTTGTGATACTCATTGAAACTCCCGGTTTTAAAATCATAAGTCACAAGAGATATACCTACATTACATTTTCGCATACGGGGATAATTTTGTTGAAAAAAATGCAATTGCGAACGCACCCGCGACTCGTGCGAATAGCGTGGTCGTCTGATTTGTGAAAACGATGTCTGAATTTCGTATTTCAGTTGCGCGGAACAACTTGAAAGACATTGATTCCCACGTTGAAAATCACGGAAATCAAGCGTGAAACAGTGATTAGGCTTTCGAAACAAGTCAAACCAAGACCAGACAACAATTTAAAATGAATGATAAAAAAACGCGGAGATCACGAAAAAAATAGTTTCAAAACGATTGTGTAGTAATGCATAAACATTAAGTTTTCAGGTAAAGGTAAATGTAGATCCCCGATTCAAAATTTACTCCGCGCTCGAAGGAGCATTACACGATAGCTCAACCGTTTTTCAACGACATATTGTTTAATTGTTTTGTAAAAATCCTGTAATATGTATTTTTTTGTATTTTCAGGAGTCGGATACGGACGATCGATCAGACAGGCTGGCGCAGGCACTGCTACTCGTCCTGCCAACCAGCGCCCTGATGCAGTGCGGTGAGTGAAGCAGCATCTCCCCCCCCCCTCTCTCTCTCTTTCTCTCTCTCTCTCTCTCTCTCTCTCTCCCCGTTTCTCTCTTTATTTTGTTGTCATTCCGTTTCTAAAGGCAGGTGTGGTTAGTCGACTTCAAAACACAGTGTGTGCGCAGGTTGTTAAAGTTGTTTCGAAAATATACACCTGGACATTATGTGGGCCATCTGCACAAGCTGATTTCTCTTTCTTTTCAGCTGTCGTGGCGATCATCATACGTCTTCGAGTGTACCTACAGAAAAAGGCGAGGTTCTTCCGGCATGGAGGCAGGCCGGTGAGTTTTTCAAGAACTCTTTTAGTATTTCTGTTTTCAAGTACAAGTATGTAAGTACAAGTACACGCGATGATATTACTCCTAAATTCATCTATTAGCTAACATGTCTTGTCTGAAACGTATGTGCTCGTTTTCAGCCCGTCTCTCAAGTGATGCGCTTCGGTCGCGGCATCTTCACCAACAAGGTCGAGAGCAGCACCACCTCCGGGGCCAACGCGGCGCCCGAGTCCGGCGCCGCGCAGGAGCCCCGCGCGGACCCGGCCGCGGCGCCGCCCGAGGACCCGGACCAGCCGGGGCCGTCGTCTCGGCAAACCACTCCTGCCGAGGCGATACTCGGTCAGAAACCGCGCAAGATCACGCGGGCGCATACGGTAGAGATACCGCCCGTTTGATTCGTACTTTATTGCACCACTGCCACCACTGTCCAGGGTATTTCCGATTGCTTAAAATGCGTATTGGTATCTTTTGTGTGTTTGTTTACCAGGTGAATTTGTATCTCGCAGCTGAGTATATGTTTCGAGTAAAGGCGTTTTTGTATTTCTTGCATTGATCATTGGCATCATTGGTGAAGTGGGTGACTGACAAAATAAATGGGGTTTACAGTCTTTGCGTCAGAAGGTAATACAAACTGGTATTATCTGTTAAAAATACTTGCGTAAAGATAGTAAGTTTGTCTTGACCCAATACAACACAAGCGCATGCATAAAACGTTTACAAATACTAACACAAACCTGCACCTCGCTCTCCCTCTCCCTCTCTCTCTCTCTCTCTCTCTCTCTCTCCTCTCTCTTCATCTTCTCCATCCCCCTCTCTCTCTAATATTGACGTTATTCACTTGTATATTGTTATATTTCATCTGTTAGTGTCCACTGTCCGTTATGCGCAGGTTTGTGTTAGTATTTGTAAACGTTTTATGCATGCTCTTTTAATGTATTGGGTCAAGACAAACTTACTATCTTTACGCAAGTACTTTTTAACAGATAATACATGTGCTTTTGTTGAATTTCATAGAAATTTCTAATCTTACTGATTCCCAAGCTCTGTCGTTCATTAGTACGCACAGAACTTTGATGTTACACATTTATGATGTGACATGTGACAATGTTGCGTGTATATGCAACTATATTTTTCTTTGTATTGTATAGAAACGATTTTAAACGTCACATTTCTCTGCATTTCGGTCGCCGTGGCGTAAGTGCATGTCTGCGCTCTCTGCCGACAGCGTGCTCTCTCGCGATTTCTCTGCTCGCCCTGCCCGCCTGGGAGAGGGAGCTAGCCAGAGTGACGGGAACCACCCACCCACCCACACGCTGGCCTGCCGACTCATGGGTGCGCGCGATAGCTCATAACTTCTTTCGGAGAAAAGATACAAAGATGGCGTCAATCAGTAATCTGGCCTACGGAACCGTGCGAATCTAACTAACATGAATTGGATGAGTTCACATTGCTGCTAACATGACCTTTGGATATCGCTTCTTGAAAATTCTGGCGCAAGCCTTATCCTAAGCCAAAAGAGAGGGCGCTGCGCGCCCTCTCTATATTTCTATTCACTTTATTATAAAAAGAGTAAAGAGTGCATGTGAGGGATTTCTGTAAAGTGAATTATAGGTATACATAATATAATGATGTTCAACTTGTCATCTATATAAATATCAGAATCAGTGTGTTGTGTATGCACTGAAAAAAATCGTTAATTGGCTTATTGTGTCATAACTTATAATAGTTATTATATTTCAGTGCATTATCAACATGTGTGGGCACTATGATTCCATAGATATCAACAATAACAAGATATATGTACATTAGTTCCAATTAATATCTGTTCAAGAAGATATCTAAAATCGATTCAAGAAAAAAACAATCACTGTTTGAAGCCATACCATCTAGTACTCTACTGATGCCCCTTCTTTGTCATTGTTCACAGGCATTTCGTGTGTGACGCATCCTTGTGGTGTAATAAATTTAATTTGAAGGCGGACCTGACCAGAGAAACGTCTGAAGAGGCGTTCTGAAGGACTCTCTTGTCTCTCGTAGTCGGTCATGACTGCGAATGAAAACAGGAAAACAGGACGACCATTTCGCTCTGCCTCTATAGGTTCCGTCCACTGGACGGAAGACACAAACATGCATGCAAAAATTCGTCTTTTTTGAAACATCCTTTTGATAATTCACTCTTCGCTTGCATCCCGATCAGATTGTCGAAACTTCTTTATTTATACAAACACTTATTGGGGGGACGCAAATGTACATTGGAGGCACGGGATAGTAACTGACCAGTGATATTACGGTGATAAGTAAATAAGTTATTCAAGCTCGCATGGATAGAGAAAGGGGGCGGGGCTTCGAGAGGCGTGGCTTAGAAGCAGATGGCGATCGCTCCGATCACGTACACAACCATCATCACCAGACTCGCCAGGTTGTTCAGCGCAACATGAATCTGGAAAAAAATTTCTATCACATATGTTTTTATATTTACACACGTTTCACAAGTTTCATAACTGAGTACGGCAATAATTGAACAACAATTCCCATTCAATTATCGTTCCGGTTCGAATGAAAGTTTCAGATTCATAAACTAATATGAAAAGCAGATACGTTTCAAAGATCTGATAACAGTGCGGTATAATAAGCAAGGTTAATAATAGGCTGTGATCAATGGAATGAATCACTTTTCATCAAATACACTTATCGAAGCAGAACGGTGATGTGCGCTCTGGTCAAAGGTCCTATACGAGGTTAAGAATAGATCTAGTTCTACGCTCGCCATAAGTTGCGCGAGGTGGGGTAGATAAGAGGAAGACGAAGAGTCAGCTCTTGGCAATAACGCGCAAAACAAGAGAGTCAGACGGTTATGGTATCGTTTGCGAACTGCAAACAAGGTAGATCGAAAACTATCGCTCTGGCGCAGGCTATAGTCAAACTCCGAAAAATTAGTGCTGTTTGTTGTTGACCTGTAGCCAGTCTGCGGTGGCGTCCTTGCTGTCCGTTCCGTCGGTGACTGGCTTCTCCTCGAATCCACAACACACATTCGCATTCAGCACAGACGCGAGCAGAGTGTAGCGGTGCGCTGAAAATCATCATATGATTGATGATAAAAAAATGATCATATGATATGATAATCGCTATGTTTTATCTATCGAGCACACGCAGCGATAGAGCAAACTCTGGAAAGGATAGATGTGAGGTTACGTTTCACTGGTATTGTATAAATTGTATACGACACGGTTTCCGAAGTAGGACAATGCACGATCCAGCTTTCTTTTTCGATACAACAAGCACATGATTTAAAATGTGTTATTTTCAGACTTTGTTTCACTGTCATTGTATGAGAAATTGTTTCTGAGACAATAATTGTGTGACAATTCTTTCAATATAAAAGAAAACCTTTGGAAAAGTAAGTTCCTCTCACCGGGCGGCACCTTTCTCAGAACTCTACTTTATTACATAGTAGTTCGGAACAAGCAAGTGTAATGTGGATATGTGGACTAAGTATAGCTTGCGCCAGAGCGATAGTTTTCGATCCACCTCACTTGCAGTTCGAAATACGGTGCCATAACCGTCTGTCTCGCTTGTTTTGCGCGCTATTGCCGAGAGCTGACTCTCCGTCTTCCTCTGATCTATCCCACCGCGCGCAACCTATTGCGAGCTTACAACTATATATTGACTCACCGGGTGGTACCTTCCTCTGTACCCGGCTGGTGGCAGCGATGAGGACAGTGACGATGAGGGACACGACAGATGTGAGCAGAGTGAACGCGTAGAACACGTCTGCAGAGAGAAGAGAGGTCGTATATGCTCCTGAGAGCTTCTCATCGAATGCAATAGAAAGCTATTCTGGTAGAACACGTCTGGGGCATGCATGAACTTATTTTCCATGCAGTGGACGATCTTTTTCGACTGACGTTATCGAGAACAAGAGATAAATCAGTGTGTGTACAATGAATGACGTGAATCGATGTTGCTTAATTGATTTCGTGCGAGCGAACTCACATATCTTGGGCACGGCGGCTCCGAACCCTACATGCGGCGTTTTTGTGACAAGGAATTGGAAGCACAGGAACTGGAGAAGAATCGAGAACATCTTCACGTTGATCTGGAACGTTGAGCGTTGAGCAATGCATTTTTTTCTCTGGACAGTGTTTTTAGATTTAGATTAAGATTATGACTGAGATTGTTGAAAATTGGCGTGTTTCCGTGTCTACTGCATTTGAAGCGTATGCACCTAGTATGTAAAACGCGGACCAAATTACTTGAATAATGTCACTTCATTTATCAAGTGATAGTGGAACGTGTTGATTGATCTAATACCATGTACACTCATACAGGTGAGTAGAGTGAACTCGTAGAACTGATCTAGTCTGAGAATGCGACGAAAACCTCAACTGATACTGAACTGTGACTAGTGCGATGCAACACCGACCTGTTCCTTGAACTTGCCGAAGAAGGGGGCGACTAGAAGGAGGAGGGCTGAGATGAGCACAGGCACCGTCAACTCGATGGCCAGCGTGGTGGACTTGCGACGGGAGGTCACGCAGATCTCCAGGTACTCCGATCTGCAAAGGATGAGGGTTGTGTGATGATGATGATGATGATTATCCATTATCCTATATTTTCTGGTGTGGGACGGTTTTTTGAGGTCACAAACATCTCCAGGTACTCTGTCCTGTAAGCAGAAGAGTGTGTGATAAGGATTAATTTATTCGAAATTTTTTTATAGGTTTTTGGTTCTCAGATCTCCAGGACCAAGTACGAAGAGGAGGAAGTGGTGAGTTATTGGGTGATCGATATGTTTTCTAGCTATTCTGATCTGTAATTATTACCTACACAACTTGTTTTGAGACGACACACTTTCATCTGAAAAAGAAGTTCTCGAAAGTTTAAGTGTTTCGTCGTTTGAAATGTAGCATACGCTACAGCCAGCGATTAATGCTAGGTCTTTGAACGGAATAATAATGAAAGTTTGATGTTAATGGTACAACATACGTTTCATACACCATCATAATTCCTTCATCTCGTGCTATGTATGTTGTATGTCATATGTTATGTAACTATTGATCTGATGACTCACAGCGTAAAACAAGCAACTTCGAATACGGAATACGTTTCATCCATCACATATATCACCTGTTATGTCTAAAGCAATGTCTAGTAGAGTCCATTCCCTATGAACAACACACAAAAACCATCTCACAGATCAGGTGAGACTAGCACATTGCGTAAATCGGTCGCCGAAACGGATACCTGCAATCCCCCCACTTCTTTTTTTGCCGCGCCAGATTCAGTGGCGCGCGCTTCTTTCGCTCTGCCAAATCGGCTGGGGCGGTGTAATACCGAAATCCGATGGCATCCGGGGGGACTATATAAGGATGGAAATGGGGATTGGGAGACAAGTCAAACATGTCGACTACTCTCGTGTCCCTCGGAGCCGGCGGCAGCGCCATCGGAATCTTCTCGTGAGTCGTTCGGTATTCACTTTACTTTGCTAATTTGTGGTAGAAACAGGCATGCCATTGTTGATAAACAACGACCATTGGTGTTAAGGTGTCGGTGAAACTTAGTCTTTTCATGTTGAAAACACTGGATATCGAAATTGTGAATATAGTTCTTACTCACGCTCTTTATCTACAGAATTGCGGTGTCCTTATTAGATTAAGTGAAATTGCCACAGTGAAACGTATCACTGAAAATCGCGTATCGCTGAAAACGTATCGCCCTTGAAACGTATCCCTAATTCTAGCGCCCTGGTGACTGTGGCGGTGATCTTCGCCGATATCAACAGCTTCTACGCGGACAGCATGCAGGACATGGCTGACTTCAAGGTGCGTGGTCCTTTCTCTCTCTCTCTCTCTCTCTCTCTCTCTCTCTCTCTCTCTCTCTGTCTCTCTCTCTCTCTCTCTCTCTCTCTCTCTCTGTCTCTGTCTCTGTCTCTGTCTCTGTCTCTGTCTCTGTCTCTGTCTCTGTCTCTGTCTCTGTCTCTCTCTCTCTGTCTCTCTGTCTCTCTCTCTCTCTCTCTCTCTCTCTCTCTCTCTAACCCTCCCTCTCTCTCTTCAGCTGTACGCCAACGACGCGTGGCAGGATATGGTCATGTCTACCGGCGCTTCTCGCCCCAGCTACGGCACTCTCTTCGGCAGGAACAAGAGGTCTAACAAGGTAGGTGACGTCATCGAGCTTTTGATGACGTCATCACACTGTGTGACGTCACTTTCAGGAGTGCAACTGCGGTGAGCAGCCGAACAACTGCCCGGCTGGACCGGCCGGACCCCCCGGAGCGCCCGGAGACGACGGAGCTGATGGAGAGAAGGGACAGCCCGGACAGCCGGGAGAGTCCGGAAAGAACGTCAACAAGAACTTTGCTGACATGCCGTGCATCAAGTGCCCCGCTGGCGAGCCCGGACCTGCTGGACCCGACGGAGAGGCCGGACCCGCTGGTCCTGATGGCGAGAACGGACCCGATGGAGCGCCCGGAAAGGACGGTGAGGCTGGACCTGACGGACCCCAGGGAGACGCTGGAGAGGCCGGACCCGCCGGAGAGCCCGGACAGCCCGGAGAGCCCGGAAAGAACGGACAGAAGGGACAGGGCGAGCCCGGACCCGCTGGACCCGAGGGACCCGCTGGACCCGCTGGCAACAACGGAGCCGACGGAGAGGCTGGCGCGCCCGGACAGGACGGACCCGAGGGAGCGGCTGGAGCCGACGGTCAGCCTGGAGCTCCGGGATCCGATGGACAGCCTGGATCTGCCGGAGGACCGGGTCTTCCTGGCAACGACGCCGCCTACTGCCCGTGTCCCGCGAGGACCGCCGAGGTCGCCGCCGCCACCGGAGCCCAGCAGTACGGAAGACTCTGAGCGCAGTCTCACACTCTCCGAATACCTATTTATGTCTGTACATATCACGATAAACGCATTTGACGAAGCTCCTTATTAGTACACCGTGTAGTAGCGTAATGGACAACAAGGGATAGTTTCTGAAACGTAGTATCATTTTTATTGAGCACTTCCTGAGCGAGAAATATTGGGAACGCTAGTGTTAACTTACGCGGGAATGGCACCCGGTCCCACCCCACAACTCGCAAACTCTCGACGCTAGTTTCTAGGCAGTCCCTATAGAGAATCGGAGCCGAAAATCCAGCAGCAGAACTCTGACCGGAAGTGACGTATGACTCGCGAAAGTTTTGATACCGCGCATGACATCTTCTGTTTTCGATCTGTCGCCACAGACTCGGTGGCCGAGTGGATAGCGAGTTCCCCTATCAACAAGAGAGGCTCTGTTTCGAGTCCGTCTGACTGTACTATTTTTTTTGCAATTTTTTTACGTTCATACGAGTCGTGCGAAAACACACACTATACGTACCGAAATGATTTCTATGCGTCTCCAATCGTTATCACAATTTTGAGACTGGGATTTTTGGCTCCGAGTCTCTATAGGGACTGCCTAGAAGCTAGCGTCGAGAGTTTGCGAGTTGTGGGGTGGGACTGGGTGCTATTCCCGCGTTAGTGAAAAGTTTCTTCTGAAACGTATCGATGTAATCTTTTGCAAATTTCGGTTGATTACACGTTCTTGAACGGCGCAGCAACTCAAAAAAAAAGAAAACAGGTTTTCAAAAAGAGATACTTAATATTCAAGAAAACCCACTTCTTATCGTCCTCGTCGGTCTTCTTGCGGATCCACGACTCCTGGATGTGCCAGTTGGAGCGGATCGAGTCGACGTCCAGGCCATCTGAAGGGAGGGGGTGAGAGAGAGAGAGAGAGAGAGAGAGAGAGAGAGAGAGAGGGGAGAGAGGGGGAGAGAGAGGGGGGAGAGAGAGAGTGAGAGATGCTCACCCTCTCCACTGTAGATGAAATACTTGATATACTTGTCGTAGAGCGTCGACTGCAGCGTGAAACAGCAGTGCTTCTTGTCCTGAAAGTATTTTTCTAATGATAGTACATTCATTGAAATGTTACTTTTCACATTATCTTGTACTAGGATCTAGTATCTAATAAATCCTCCATTGAGAAGTGTGAAAGTGAACATCGTATTTTCAGAAATTATTGCAGAGCGCAAAATTAATAAAAACTTTGTGCGCGTCGTCTAGAAACGTTATGTGTTCAGAGTGACTGTGGGTGGATGACTTCACAACTGACACTTGGATAGTCGGCGTAGTCCATCTCGCATTCTGCCTGCATGCGGTACTCCAGACGGGCTGTGATGTTGCCGGTGGATCTGGAAAAGCCATGTCTCAAAAGAACGCTCTAACTAATAACAATAGGTTATTACCGTGTTGAGTACTTAACATGGGCAACAAAGGAAACATAATGATATCTCGTTGACGCATCTGTTCACTACTTTGTGTTTTCCGTACGTAAGTAAGGGACAACTCCCTGTGAAGCCGGTCGGTTTAGCATTTCACCTCACTTTTACTGTGTTAGTTGATGGTCGTACTACTTACTCATTCACAGGGAAGGAAATAAGCGTGATAACGATACATGCTAGCTCACCTGGCCCTTATATTCTGGAAGGTAGTGTAGTCGGCAGATTGGGCAGAGGTTTGGTGCCTGAACAGGTATTTTGACGATGAAAGACAACGAACGATTGCACAATCACTGACACACTCTATTTGTCGTGACTGTGAAACGCACGCCACTGTTCCGTTTAGAACTTTTGACATACTTATAAATTGTCAGTGATACGCTTTACAGGCTTCGTATATTGTTGCCTAACAATCATTGATAATACTTTGTCTGAAGAGTATTGAATTTAAAAAAAAAGTTATTCGATTGGTCACTGCTGTTCCGAATGCATTGCACAAGTCGCACTCACTTGTACGGGGGGAGCATATACCCAAAGCCGATCGAATGACATTCGACGTAGATTCAACTAACATTTTAACTAAACATGCCTCACAGTACTGCTTTTCGAAGTTGTCTTTCACTCACTTGTCCGAGTTGAGATCGGGCACCCAGAGCCTTCCAAAGGACTTGACGGCCAGCTCGTCAGTCTTCCACTCGGTCTGATCCCACCGCATACGACGGTCCTTCCACGACTGAAACATGCAATTCAACTTCATTCCAACGTATTGCATATTTGTGTTATGTGATTGTGCATTACACCAATTGACTATTGAACCGATACAGATTAAAAAAAGTTTTACCCGCTCTGCGGTTCTGTGCTGCTTTTTTAAATCTCTGACAGTGATAGGAGTACCTCTCATATCTAACAATGTCTAGTGATCTTTCTGAACAGGGATTAGATTTAAGTAATAGAGTAGTGTTGGTACCGCGGTGTCGTTGTGTTATGGTGTCTGGTATCTCTTTCTAATTGCCTGAATGAGTCGCTGTGTGTTGTTCATTATGCAGATTGCGCGTCTGTCTGAGCAAACAGTCTCCCCCCCCCTCTCTTCCTTTCTCTTTCTATCCGTCTTGCGGGCATCCCTACGACCCACCCTATGTCAACAGACTCATTTGCGCGTGTCAAACCACCACCGGACATTTGCATACCGCGCATCATTGATCTCTGATCGCGTGTAATCCAATGATCAATCGATAATAGGACCACCGATTGTGTTCAATAAATAAATCAATAGTCCAAGACCACTCACGATGTCGATGTGTCCGTTGATGTGCATCTCCTTGAACACCTCGTTCATCCACATCTGCCTGACAGACGCACCGAGGATCTGAAATGGTGAGAAGTGGGCGTGGCCAGAGGGGGCGTGGCCTACCTCCACGTCGAGGGTCTCGCGAGCGGCGATAGTAGGAGGTAGGGTCATCAGGGCGTTGGACTTGCCTGAACAAAGAGGCTGTAAAATGACTCTGCCAGGAATCTGCTGGTACTGTTTATGATTTCCCTCCCTCTCTCTCCTTCCTTCCTTCCTTCCTTCCTCTCTCTCTCTCTCTCTCTCTCTCTCTCTCTCGCTTTCTTCTGTCTCTCCTCTCTCTCTCTCTTCCCTCTCTCTCACCCTGCATCTGGTCTGCTTCCCGGCTGAGCTTGTAGAACAGACAGTCTTCCAGCACCTGGTACTTGTGATGCGCCACGTCTTCGATGTCTGTGAAACGTATCGGGTAAATGGGAAACGTATCTAGCATGAAAACGTATCGAAAACGCATTTTTTTACGATCCATATTATGTTTTGTTGCAAACGTATTCGAGAACTCTCGAGTAAGTATTCAATGACGGAGTGTTATACATCGTGTGTGAAACATATAGTAGAAATTTTTCGTTTTTTGAGATTCAAAACAATTCTCCATTTTCTTTAAAAAGTACTTGCGTAGAGAGATGAACTTTGTCTTAACCCAATGCAGCAAAAGCACATGCATAAAACGTTTACAAATACTAGCACAAACCTGCGCCTCTCTCTTCTTTTTTCTTTGTCTCTTCTCTTTCCTTTTTTTAATTAAATTCTTTCTCTCCATTTGTTCCGTTGTGGTCGATTGTTAGCAACAAAAACAAGACAGTTCCGTATGCGCAGGTTTGTGTTAGTATTTGTAAACGTTTTATGCATGTGCTTTTGCTGCATTGGGTTAAGACAAAGTTCATCTCTCTACGCAAGTACTTTTTAAAGAAAATATATGTGCTTTTGTTAAATTTCATAGAAATTTAAGAGAAAAGCTGAATTATAACTATTTATCTGAATAATATCTAAACTATAATCTACTTATCTATCTCCCTCCTTCTGTTCTCTCCATCTGTTCTCTCTCACTGTTCTTTTTATCTTTCTTTACTCTCTCTTTCACTACTCTCTCTCTCTCTCTCTCTCTCTCTCTCTTTCTCTCTCTCTTTCTCCATCTCTCCATTTCTCCCTGCCCTTCTTTCTATATATCTGCCAGTCTCTTTCTATCTCTGCTCTCTGCTCTTCTCTCACTTCTTCCTCTAATGCACCACAGTCCACAACGTATTCACGGATCGCCGTTACGTTTCACAAAACGTTTTTGTTAACATATTGTCTCATTACCAGTCGGTGTCGCGCCTACTGCGCTCTTCCTCCTGGTCATAGTTGGTGGGGTCAAAACAATGCAAACCCGGCGCGCATTAGACGCTGGCGGCGGCGGGGCGGACTACACGCAAAGTGCAAGTTGGGAAAAGTAGTGACGGGAAGGACACGAAACACGCTGGCCTTTCGCCTAGTGCGAGCGCGAGATCGCGCATAACTTCTTTCACAGATGAGATACAAAGATGCCACCGACCAGTGATCTGGCCTACGGAACAGTGCGAATCTAACTAGCATGAATTGCATGAGTTCCCATTATTGCTAACATGACCTTTGGATATCGCTTCTTGAGAATTCTGGCGCTAGCCCTATCCTAAGCCAAAAGAGAGGGCGCTGCGCGCCCTCTCTAATTAGTGCGCAAAATTGTATGGATGAAAAGAAACGGACATGAAACGTATGTGGTGGATGGATATAAACAAGTAGTTTTACGTTTACCCTCTTCTTCTTTGCGTGTGAAAACACGACTGTGAGGCTCGGCCTTGCCCCCTGCGTTTTTCCACCCCTCACACTCCGCAACCTATATAGCGTGTCAAATCGCCGGCAATTAACGAGAGAGAGAGAGAGAGGGAGGGAGGGAGGGAGAGAGAGAGAGATGCGATTCGCATCCGGGAGGGTATACCAGTAAAGAGGGTATACCGTGTTTATCGCCAATTGTCGCCGAACAAGTGCGGTCTACCCACAGTACTGTAGGTCCTGTTGGTGGAATAGTACTGTAAGTCGGGCACCAAAACCATAACTAATACGGTATACCAGTATACAAGTATACCAGTAAATACCGGTCTCGCGGGGCATGTGAATCGAAAGATTTGAGGATTTGAGATTTGAGGGGCGATTCAGGATTTTTACGCCGCGGATCACACGCGTAATCGAGAAAACGAGTATTTATTGTCGCTGGATATATGGATTTCAGGGGAACCTATAACCTGTGAGACAAACGGATTCAAAGTCAAGCAAGAACGTTAATGATTAATGTTTTTATAATACAAAATATTACAAAAGTGAATGAAATTTGGACGATTTACTCAATGAAATTTTCTCTCAATGTCTTTTTGTGGAAAGTCCTATCAGAGGAACTGATGTATATCCAATCTATTTTACTACATACTTCTCTTTTTGAAAACAAAACAACCGCAAAATTATCACATGAAAACATCTCACAATATCCAATGGACAGGAAACGTATCTAAAAAGAATGAAACGAGAAACTCACCAGTGACGTTGGCCTTCCACTTGCAGTCGGCGTCGAAGGCTGCGGCTACTGCCACCAGGGCTAGGAGTCGAAGCAGCATGGTCAGAGCAGATCCCAGTTCTGAGAAGAGTGGACAGTACTGACACTGAGTGAGAGACGCGCACTGGCCTCTCCCAGCCTCAGGGAGGGGGCGGGGTCACTGGTGACTACACCCTCCTGTGTTGAGAGGCCTTTCACGTGAGCCGCTCGGCCCTCTCTCCCTCTCTCTCTCTCTCTCTCTCTCTCTCTCTCTCTCTCTCTCTCTCTTGTGTCTCTAACAATCCAAATTGTTGTCTGTGGCGAGATAATGCGCAATGTTGACTCGCGAACGTTGCACTCTTCGATTCGCGGCTGCAAATTTGTGTTGATTCCACATTCAAGGTGAGGTCATTTCATCACAAAGTACGATTTATCATCACTTTCTTGATCACATCGGAACAGAACCGGACCGGTGAGAGAGAGAGAGAGAGAGAGAGAGAGAGAGGATAGGGGGGAGGATAGAGTTTGTCATGAGGGCCTCATCTCAACGAATCACAAACAAACACAGTGAGAGTGGAAGACAAAGAAATGAGGCCGGAGGGTGGATTAGAACTCTCTCGCTCAACAGGGGTGAACTCTCACTGGGCTCAGAAGAGAGAGGGGGAAGAGAGAGAGAGAGAGAGAGAGAGAGAGAGAGAGAGAGAGAGAGAGAGAGAGAGAGCGTGGAGAGTTTTCCACAGCGTCACTCACGCGCGCAAAAACAACACAAAAGAAGTGATCCAGCGGAGGGGAACACACCCACACGCACGTTTTACGAACGCATCGTAAACGGTCGTGTTACGTTTCACAACAAATACGTTTGCACACAATATCTCAAAATTGTAATCAAAGGCTACTCCAAGAAGATGACGGTTGCGGTGAATGAGGGAGGACGCTGTCAGTGCAGTCGGGGTCTCTCCCGCCTCCCGTGTCCAGGCCTCTTTCCCGGATAGCTGGGCGCGTGCCGGGAGCGATAGCTGTCGAACTCGGACCATAGCATGTCCTCCTGCAAACATGTTCCTAAATGATTGTATATATTCTTATACGTTTCACCTGATGTTGAAAATGGTAAAAATAACATGTTTTCAATTCCATAGCCTGAATGGTCGTTAAAAAAGTTTCAAAACTACAAACGACAGCAATATTCCACATCTCATGTTCATGTAAACTATTTCAAAATAACGAAAAAAAGGAAGAAACAAGCTCACAAAGTATGGGGATATACAGTTACGATATAGAATTACTGTCCTTACCTGTTCCGAAACCGCCTGCTGTGCGATCTTCTTCGCGATGAGGAATCGTCTCCACGTGGGTAAGGGAGTGCGCGTTCCGCGGGCATAGTACGGGGTCTGCACACTACGCTATTGCCTGTTACCGTTATGGAATGATGTATACATATGTATATGAATTTTGGGTTTTGTGGCTGTTGGAGTGGAGAAAGTAATCTCTCTCTCTCTCTCTCTCTCTCTCTCTCTCTCTCTCTCTCCATCTCTTCTTTTCTCTTTCTCTCTTCAGTTTGTCTCTATAAACTCTGAATTGATTGCACGGCATGTATTGACAATGCAAATATGGTTGTCTTTATACATACACGATGAAACGTATGTGTGATGGCTTATTTACCACCAACCCATTGACACTGCAACGATACGTTTCAAGGACACGACGTTGTTGGAGTATCCTCCTGTCACCTGTTCAATGAAGAACTCCGGTGTGTAGGTGGCTCGGATGTGGGCACACTCGGAAAACGTCTGCAATATTATAGGGTATACAGTTTCTTCGAAGTTCTAATTGTTCACGCACTATGAGAAAGTTATTGTATATCTGATCATCACTCGCTTGATATGCTACTGTTGAAACGTACCGATAACGTATGCAGATGTTTCGATACGTTCAACAACATTTTGGCTAGTGGAATATAGTTTTTTTTTCGATGAGGACAAAACTTTTGTGATTGACCAGGACTCACCCACTGATACATATCATCCACTCCTTTCCAGCGGTCACCGTTCACTGCGGAGACATGATGGACAGAGGGGAGACGGGAGAGGTCCTGGGCAAAGGTGGAGGTGAGAGAGAGAGATGGATAGAGAGAGAAGGAGAGTGGGAGAGAGAGAGGGAGAGAGAGAGAAGGAGAGTGGGAGAGAGAGGGGGAGAGAGAGAGAGGGAGAGAGAGAGCGCGCGAGAGAGAGGAGAGAGAGGGGACGGAAAGAGAGAGACAGCTCACCTCGATTACCGTATCTTCAAGAGGCACTGCGCCCTGCAGCTGCGACTGACGACGCAGACGGGCCGAGACTAGATGGACATTTCTCTCTCTCTCTCTCTCTCTCTCTCTTTCCCTCTCTCCCTCCCTCTCTTCCCTCTCCCTCTCTTCCCCCCCTCTCTCTCTCTCTCACCGTCTCTCTGATCTATGATGGGACTATAGTCCACCGGTGGTTCCTCCACCGGCTCCGAGTGTTGGTAGGGACGAAAGGAGAGGTTCATCGACTGCAACCGAACAGTGTTACACGGATAATGGAAGAAATATTCAAATCTTTAGGCGACCAACACTTACATGGTTTTGAGTGAAAGAACTAGCACTTTTTACTCTTTACTTACACCTTTTTACTTTTACTTTTTACTCTTTTGACTCAGCGGCCATGTGTTTGTATTTATATTCCATGAGTGAAGTGTACTTATTTTGGATCCAGAAACGGACGACGTATTACGAATCAATCTCGCAGACGAGTTTATTCTCAATGTGAAACTTATAGGCGTATAGCGTATGTTCGATCTAAACATGAATGCACACCTTGACCCTCTCTCTGATCTCGTCGATTGTCAGCTGATCCTGATCCTCCTCGTCCAGGGCGGTGTCCAAGTCGAACAGAACCTGGAAAGAGGACGGGTAGGAGATCTGGGATTTTGGTATCTCGAGAAATCACGAAAATTACTATACAGATCTCAGATTCTACAAACGTCTATATTCTGGGTGTGTGAACCTGTGAACGAGATCCATCATAGCATATCTATAACACTTCATTTCAGAGCAATAAAGAAAAGGTATGAGTATGAGAGAGGTGAACGTCAAGTGAGAATATCACTGGTTCAACGTGCGGCTGCAACACACCTGCTCGGACTCGTTAATGGTGTCGCGTCGCGCGCGCGTCTCTGAAAGTGTTCAGGTTCAGGCTGGAGTCTAGATTCGTACTAGAATCGTATCCATTATCAAGAACGTACACTTTGCCATGTATACATGCGTTGAAACGTAACGTAATCTACTACACAAAATAAGGCCACTCATCGATTAACAAGAGAGTACACTTGGCAAGGTATAAATACGTTGAAACGTAGCATGATAATCCGGAAAAGTGATCAATGAACGATTGACAAAATCTTACCGTTTGCCAGGTATAAAGACGTTGAAACGTAATCGTCTACAAAGTCAGAATATATACAAAATCAACAAAACCAACAATAATTCCATCAACCAACAACAACCAACAACACAATTTTGCACAATCGTAGTGCCAACCTCTCTCGTGTGAGTGTCTGATTTGCGCGCCGGCCCCTCCGATCTGTCTGGCTATGGGAGAGTGAGGGAGGCGGGGACGGGAAGAGTGGGAGACGTCTGGAATGCGTTCAAGAAATGCATGATGTAAGTTTCCTTTCTAGATTAAGCAATTGGGTTAGGCAAATTCGTACTGTGCAACGTATAGCATACGAGTTTAACATTAATATCAATCGTCTGGAAAAGGTATGTCGTATGTAGTTGTGCCAACATAGAGTCTTAGTCAATTTTTCCCACTTTTTCATACGACTTCAATCGAATGTGAAGCGTATACTATTGAAAAAGTGGTGGCGGGAAAAATGGGAGACGTCTGGAAAAAGGTTATGATATATACATATTTGCACTGCGAATGCCAATTGGTTTTGAAATGATGTTCGATAGTAAAAGCAGAATGTGAAACGTATACCATATGAATTCTGAATTAAACTTTTGGAATGGATTTAATATTGTTGTGCAAACAAGGATAGTCGCACAGTCGCGCGAAAGCTCACTCAATTACTTTTTCAGGTCTTGACTCCTTTTCATTCAAATGTGAAACGTATATACTATGAAAAAGTTATTCGCTAGACCGATTTAGGAAGAGTGGGACACACCTGGAATATGTTTATTATGATAGAATGTATCCTCGACCATTGATTTTGTAATGGTTTCGTTTGTAAATGTGAAACGTACTGTTGAGACGAAACTGATTTTTAATAGTGTTTCTAGTTTCTAGATGAAACAGTAATAGATTGTAAATTGTCCATAAATATCAAATGAAATATCAAATGCCGCAAATGAAACGTAAGCTTTAGAAAGACTTTCTAAAAGAGAAAGTTAATGATTTTGATTGATGATGATGAGACAAAATGTCGATCGAAACACGCTTACTCACCCGTCTCCGTAGACACACTCCTCGACTGTGTGAGCACCGCTGGAGGGCGAGCAGGGTCCGAGTAGTCTGAACCACCAATTACCATTTTTTTGTTAGCATGCTGCAGTGTTTCATAATTGTTGTTTTTACAATCACCACCAGGTGTTTTTGTTGGTCACAATAGGAATCTGACAAAGTTCATTGAAGACGCACAGGTAAAGGCTATGTTGCGTAGCCTATGTGATTCGATGGTAGGCTCTTTTGATCAATTCGCTGTTTGCATCGTCTATACAAGTCGACATGATCCAAAATGCGGGTAGCGCTAGAGGCTAGAGGTGTGTACAGGTCTTCACAGTAACCTACGAACAATCTTATTATACCTGTATCAGTGCTGAGACTCCTCTCCTGTCCGCCATTGGCGAGACGCGGACGCGTCATTCGGGAGTAGTTATCACTGCAACATATGAGTCAGTTAGCGAGTACCGATAAGTAATAACTAAGGAATGTTTGAAAAAGGGCGAGAGAGAGATCCATCACCTCTTCTTCCTCACACTGTCGGTGAGATGCAGGTTGCTGACGGTAGTTGAGCTGACAGTGGATGCTGTATCAGATGGGGATGGGAGATCCGACCGGGGAGGCAGCGGGTACACCGACACGCGGTAGTCTGCAAGGGACAGAATGAGAGTCATCAAGCCAGATAAGCTGCGCGTATTTATCACACCCTCCTCTAGCACCAAGCAACGTCAACGTTTATTGGTGAAGGTGTGGTCAGTGGTATGTCTCTTCGAAACACCTTTAAAGAAACAGTGGCGCAATATTTTCGACCTTGGATCATAACTTGACCCATTGGAATGCAGAACTAACGAAAAAATAACGATTCAAAGCTGTTACCGCGTTACCACACCAATTACCACAGACCGTCCCGTTACCACACGAAAATAGGCGTTCAAATGTGTGTTTTGGCAGAAAGCCCCATTTTCGCGGAACCGATCGATATTGTGATCGCTTTCGCAAAGAAGTCAGTTCTCGGGAAGGGCAGCGGTCTTTGCGCTAGATGACCCAATGAGCTGCGTGGCGCAGTGGAAAAGACTGTGGGCTATCACTCTCGCAGCCACGGGTTTGATTCCTGTTTGCAACTTTGCCTGAAACATACATGCACCTCGGCGCGTGATGATTTCGTGCGAATTTGAAAATTTCATTACCACACGGTTCTGATATACGCCTCTGTTCCTTTAAAACGTTTCGAAGCGAGTAAAGTTTTGAACTTGAACGAGCATATTCTACCTACCTGGATCCGCCTTCTCATAGTCCACTGGCGGCTCGTCGGGACGGAACTTTGGCCTAGAAAATGTAAGCATCAATCACAAAAATGAATTTAAAAAAAAGTTTTACGAGCTGATTAATAATATTGTGATGTCTTCGTCCACTCTTCCAGACATATTATGATGATGATGCGAAAATACAAGATATGTGCTACGCGAAACGTACTTACAAAATGTATCATATTTTGCGCGCTATTTCCCAAGACTCGCTGTCTTTAGTCTACTTACGATCTGAAAAGCGCTCTGATCTATTACCACAGTAGAACTATATGTTGTTGAACTGAAGTTTGAACGTGCGCAAATGAAAGAGCATGAATTCCTTTTAAACTGTTGATGTCCTTTATAAGAGGTGAGTGAAACGTACTTACGTACCTGTACATAATGACGTATGTGGACATGGAGTACGTGTTTGTTACAGACATTTATGCTAACAAGTATACACATTATGCGGATGAAGAGCTTTAGCTATTGCTTCGAACCGAATGACTGTCCCAAAATGCGCCGAGTGAAACGTACCTGTAGTGTATGAGAGTAGGTGATGAGAGGAGAGTGGCCGACTGGGCAGAGGGAAACACGCGCACTCCCGGACCACCCGGCATCCTAACAACAATCGATAATCAATCAATATGCCAAACAACTATCAATACACCTAAACATCAGAAAGCGAAACCGCCAAAACACGATATCACTGAAGGTGAGGTCTAAACCCATAAGCCGAGGGCCTCAGTGGAATCGATGTGTTTCCTTTGTGTAGGGAATAGAATGGGCAGTGTAAATCGGTGTGTAGTGATAGGCGTATCATATCACCTATGCAACACCCTAAGCAAACAAACCGCCCCGGCGAGAAGAGCATTCCATTCTCTTTCCGGGGCTGATTGGCTGTGATACTCGAGAGCCCACCACTTGAAAGATGATAAGAGAGAGAGAGATATTGAAACTAGCGGAAACGGAGAGTGCATGAGATAAAGTATGAAAAGAGGATCTCATTTCCATTTCTTATGTTTCAATCGTCAAATAAAATATTTATGACGTCGTTGTGGAATAATGACACTTTCAAACAGAATTATGGATTTTTGTTAGCTCGAGTAACACACTTTGGCAGGTAAACTGACGTTGAAACGTAACGACTTGACGATTGTTAAATTCCCATTCTTTATCTCTTATGCCTTTTTATGTGTCATTGCGATCTGTCCGTCTTGCTATGTCTGTGTGAGTGGGTCAGTGAGAGGAAACTGAAGTATATTGAATGTATTAATTCGAACAGAACAGAGAACACTGACTACATTATATAAATGTGGTCACTTCCAGACAGTAATGTGGTATGTGAAAGAACTGGAGGAGAGATTAGCAGAATACTACAATACTCTGTACACGTGTCCGGCGGTGGTCGCCCTCCACTCGAGACCACCACCCGAACCGCCCTCAACCATTCTACGCTCGGAAGTCGAACACCATTTGAAGAGAATGCGAAGAAGAACCGCACCGGGCATCGATCGAATATCGACTTTTATGTTACAAACAGCCAGCGACGTACTCATCGACCCAATAGTGCGGCTGTTCAACAACATAATGAACGATGGATGTCCGCCCCCTCTCTTTGCAGATTCTATAACTACACTGATCCCCAAAAGCGGAGATCTTACTGACCTCGGCAATTTCCGACCCATTGCCGTACTACCGACACTTTACAAGTTGCTGACACGAATACTATTGGGAAGAATGGAGCCCCTATTAGACGATGAACAGGCAAAAGAACAAGCTGGCTTCAGAAAGAACTTCTCGACAACAGAACATGATCACACAATCAAAGAACTAATCTGGAAAAGCTACACCTACAAATGCAACCTAGTCCTTGTCTTCCTCGACTACGAAAAAGCCTATGATAGTGTTATATGGAACGGTCTCTGGAATACCATATATGAACAAGGAGTGCCTGGCTACATAATATCAATGCTGGAGAAGGTTTATTCAAATGCTGAGAATGAGATCAAAGTGAATAAGGAGCGAACCAAGGTGAATGTTCAACGAGGAGTGAGGCAAGGCTGCGTCCTCAGCCCTGTCCTTTTCAATGCCGTGTTGGAGCAAATACTGAGAAAAATGAGTTGGATGGAGAAAGGAGTGAAAATTGATGGAGAATATTTGAGTCACCTACGATACGCCGATGATGTTGTTTTATGTGCAAGAAGCAAAGAGACCGCTCAGAAAATGCTAGACGAACTGAGTGTGGAAAGCGAAAAGTATGAATTGCGAATAAGTCAAAAGAAGACGAAGAGTCTCACTATTGGACCAAATCAGAGCTTGACTCTACGTGGTGCATCCCTCGAGACAGTGCGAAGTTTCAAATATTTGGGAGTCACAATATCGGAGGACAAAGATACGATTGAACCAGGAAGACGAATGGGAAGTGCGTGGGGAGCGTTCAATAGACATCGACGCTTTCTCACAAGCAGGACTGTGCCCATGAAGAGGAAGCGAGCCGTGATCTACACTTGTGTATTACCGGGAGCCCTCTACTGTTGCGAAACCTAGGCAATTGCGGAAGAACAAAAGGAGAAACTAAGAAGAATGCAACGTCGAATGGAAAGATCGATGGTTAATGTCACCCTACGAGATAGAATGAGAAATGAACGATTGCGAGAGCTGACAGGACTACGCGATATTATGGATATTGCATGGAAAAGAAAAACGAATTGGGCAAAGAAGGTAGCGACATTCAAAACCGATGGTCGAGACGAGTAACAGAATGGAGACCGTACGATAAGACGAGGAGAATAGGAGCACCGTATGTGAAATGGAGCGACGACCTGAAGGAGATGATGGAACGGAACGGACGATGTGGCGAGAACTGGGCGACATTGGCGAGGAGTGACAACGACGGTGAATGGAAATCGATAATGCTCACGGGACCAGCTCCATAGCGAGACAATTATGTTTTGTGTATTGAGATTCTGGATAAAGTTTTTGATTTTTTGATTTGATGTGAAACGTAGTCGAATCGTTGACCAGACATGCGATCTATTTCTCTGCAAACGTTTGTATTTTGTTCGCTATTGTTTGTTCGAATCGAACACCAATGCGCAGAACAATCATAATTAACGGAAAAAAACTGTATCAAGAATTTATGAGACAATTGCAGTTCAAATCCAATATGGTACAAACATTCTGATAACGGTGACGAAGGCAAGAATGAAAGGTGTCGCTGGACGTCTTGCTCGTACAGACACAATTTGAAAATGAAAGGCATGGGTTGATCAAACATGATATTGCGTTCCTTCATCTGATCAGTGGTTGAAGCGCAGCACCCTGTTCTTGTAGCCGGCACTCTTGGCCGAAATGAAGAGAACGAGAGTGAGGAGGAGGATGGACATGACTGACAGAGCAGAGACGAGAAGGGTGTACGTCAGGGCAGACACACAGTCCTCACGAGACTGACGCGACTCTGGAAAAAAGAGAGGGAAGTGTGTGTTTGTGTGTGTGTGTGTTTGTGCGTGCGTGTGTGTGTGTGTGTGCCTGCGACAAGAAAGGTGGAGACAGATTTCCTACCGAAATAGCGCACGTCATCTGGTGTCTCCAGCACGCGCAACTCCCCGACAACGTCCAGCTCCGGATAGCCCTGAAAGAGAAGGGGCGTGGCTACAGGGGGCGGAGCTGATTGCAATGCCAACCCTGCTGGTGGTGAACCTCGGACGTTCCCGTCGAGCTGTCGTCGGTTTCTGTTGCCGAACCCGTAGTAGATGGAGCCGGTGGTGTTGGCTCTTCGCGGCTCGCGCGGCGGCTCCCTAGTCACAGCGGCCGGCTGGAATGGGGGAAGGTGCGTGGACTGAACATGGGCACCGTCCGCTCCATTTCAGTAAACCGAGTTTTTGGATCGCAATGGTTGTTTTGTCGTGGTGGATCGTTTTAATTCTTGACCCAATAGTTATGGAATACGCTTCACCGTCGGAACATATGCGCGTTGGCAATCGAACGATAATCTTCATTTACTATAGATGTAATTCGAGTTCACACAAAAAATGAAAAAAAGTGTCACGTTTGAAGTAGGAGAAAAGGACTTGGTGACAATGAACCCACCTTGGCGTGCTTGCTCTCGCGGCGGTTGCTCGTCGCGTTGTTTGCATTTAGCCGCTCCTGAAATTACAATGCTACAATCTGTGACTACGATCTAACCGTCTTTCAACTGTCTCTTACATACAATTTTATAAATGAGCCAGGTGTTACCTTCTTCATTTTCTTGTCTTTGCCCGTCTCCTTGGCATCGATTCGCTGATAGATCTGCTTCAGCGCCGGCTGCGGGTCGTCCTGTATCGATCGATTATTGATTTTATTGATTGATCGATTTTATCTATGGATCACGCCGACCTTCAGCTTCTTCGCGGCCGCTAGTCTGTCGTCGAGCGTCGGACAAGAGGTTGGCGGCTGCAATGCTATGACGTCATCAAAAACTATGACGTCACTCTCACCGATAGTTTCTTGCAGTCCTCTCCCTTGAGACAGAGTCGTATCTGGCAGGAGAAACGGGTGATGGTCTTGCCGGCAAACTTGAACACTTTCGTCTCCTGAATACACGGTTAGCCCCGCCCCCTTTAGCCCCGCCCACCTGGAATGCGGTGGAGAGGTCGGAGGAGTATTGCGGTGTGCTCATCACGTAGTGGTCTACTCCGCAGCTGGAATGCGTTGTCTCCATACCTGGTTTCTATCTTTCTCTCTCCCTCCCTCTCTCTCTCTCTCTTTCTCTCTCTCTCTCTCTCTCTCTCTCTTTCTCGGTATTTCTCCTACCCATTCTGGTCGACGATCAGAATCCGATTTCCCTGTCCATCTTCCACGTAGCAATTCTGCACGAGGATACCGGTGCCTTCTAAAAAGTAGGTAGCGGAAAAAGGATGAGAGAAAGTGTTGATAGAATCTTGTATTGATGAAATCTTCTCGCCTCCTTCGCACTGCCACACGTGGTAGACCTGGTCGCCGACACTCGCGTAGTGGATCTCAGGGCGGTGGCCGAGCCCTGAGAAATAAGATCAGAATCAATCAAAGGCGAATTATGACACCACTTTACAAAACGAAAAAATCTGCATCTTTTTTCAGTTATATAGACGAGAGTTCGTAGTGCAGTTGTGTTTTTTGAAGTGGTGTCGTGGTGTCGTGGTGTCTGATGTCTGGTGTCGTGTGTCTGGTGTCATTTCCTATTTACCTGATAAACACGTCTGGTAGATGTCACCAATGGTTTCCAACGTATGTGAGCGGTATAAAACATACAATCTTATTCATTGACTCACTTTCCTGATGGCGTACTTGCACTTTGGCGGATCGCTCTGCAGGTCGAACGACGGCTCCAGCTCCGTGGGAGGAGCCTCACTGAATTCTCATCTCTCATGCTTTTTTACCTAGCGAGAATGAGACACATTCAGAAACATCCTCGTAGTCACTGATAGTGCTGCGATTTCTGATCAGCCGCACAACTGATGAGCCAAAAGGGACTAAAGAACTCCTCTTCAGACGCACGGTTTTACGAACCGCATTCACTCATACTCCTTCTCTCTTCTCGGAATGCAGTCCCTTCTACGTAAAACGATCGCGAGAAAGGCAAGAAAGCTATTTAGAGAGAGGGGAGTGACTGACGTTTTGTGTATGGCGCGCGTTTGTGAGGCGATGCGCACTTCAAGTGAACTGGATCGGCGAGATCGGGATTATGCCAGATATGCATAGGGGATATTGATTGATTACGGTAATAACGATGCATATTGAAGAGATGGGGGAGAGATGGGGAGAGATGGGGGAGAGATGGGGGAGAGAGGAGAAAGAGAGAGAGAGAGAGAGAGAGAGAGAGAGAGAGAGAGAGAGCTGTACCTGATATCAAGGCTCTGCTCGAAATCGTCGAGCACAGTGGTGCTCACGTAGACGCACTGGGCGCAGTAGCTGCGATCAGCCTGAAAAGTGTTTGGAAATTGAAAAAAAACTTTTGAAGGGCATGTTTCGAAGAGAAAAAAAGACAAAGATAGAGAGATAGAGATAGAGAGAGCGAGAGATAGAGAGAGAGAGAGAGTGAGAGAGAGAGAGAGACTGGTCATACCTCCGTGACGAAGAGTGGATGGAGCTGGACGGAGACGCAGACGCGCTGGATCGTCCCGGCTTCCTGAATTTTCTTTGAAAACATTGGTATTTTTATGTATCATAACGATCTGGAATTCGGATACGTTTCTTACAGTTTTGATAGCTGTAAAGTGCTGCGTATCAACAATGGGCTATCGGCGGACCGCTAATCATTGAAACATATTACATATAGTGGGTCCCCCGTTTTGGCGGTAAGTAAAATTATCCTCGACCGAAGAAATGACGCAGACAGATGAGATAATCATGTAAATGCACCTCATTCCATTCACATTTTACTTAACAATCCACATTTTACTAAACACCTTCATAACAAACACCAAAATTCAAAAACTGAGATCATAGAGTTGTTGCTATGGTATCGATGCACCTCTCATGAAATTTTTGTATGCTTTCATCAACTTTGAACGAATTTTTTTCCAAAGCAAGTTCAGCGCAATTCGATCTCGAATCCTGAAGACGATAGAAAATGAGTAATTTTGCATATCATTTCCATGAATTTCTTTCAGAAATGACACCGGTCCACCGGTTTAGATAGCGCGCAATGAAATAGATAGCAACCGTTCGACTCATCATGCATGCGCCTGTGCATAATGATTGAATGACTATTCCCAGCTTGCCTACCGCTAAAACGGGGGACTCACTTTATGTGACGAACTAACATTCATATACGTATTTC
>CAWZYM010000550.1:0-27951 GCA_963966185.1 Rhabditoides inermis | reverse complement strand
AACTCACTCTGTTTTCAGCACCCAAACACCGCTGACAATCGCTCTCTACGACTGGTCGAATGAGAAAGCAGTGCGGTGGGGTAATATATAAAAATTATGATAATATTTACTATAACCAACTATATTATACGAAACATTTTATAATATGATACTTCAAATACAGTTTGAGTCAACGCTACTCCAATTGCTCAATCCAATACGTAGGTGAATTGATACTCAGAATGAAACGTATGTTACGTAATGCAAACTTATAGCGTGCAACTTCGGGCGATATTATGATAACATTTACTATGACCAACTTCGACAGTACTTACTTACTTGAATACTTGAATGCTCCTTCAGCTTGCAAGCGCGGAGCCCATCTTTCGCCACAGTGAACGGTCTCGAGCTGCAGTTGCCCACTGCTTGTAGTCGTTTCTGCGCCCATAGAACTTCGGGCGATATTATGATAACATTTACTATAACCCACTTCGACGGTATTCACGTGAAATAGTCCTACTTATGTTCACATTAGGAATTTGGTTTCGTATGTTGATTGATACTCAACTTTCAACTTGAAACGTATGCAACCTACATAAATTGAAGACCAGAAAAAAGAGCCGAAAAGGGACCATCAAGCGACGTTTTGAAGCTCAATCTATGCTGGACTATATACATTAGTTACTCTCTATGATTCTATGCTCGCAATGTGTTGCGCGAAGTGGGGTAGATCAAAGGAAGACGGAGATTTCGCGGCAAAGGCGCGCGAAACAAGAGAAGTAGAAGGTTATTCCGAATAGCATAGATCGAAAACTGTCGATCTGGCGAAGGCTATATCTTATTGTGATAAATTCAGCCACAAATTACGTAAAATGACGCAATCCTATTCCCTTCTTCCAGATACAATGGAATCATCACGACGCTGTCGTGTGTGGGTGATATGTTCATCTACGGATCACTGGTCCACCAAGCTCGGAAACCTGTGAGTGAGAGAGAGAGGGAGAGAGACAGAGAGACAGAGAGAGAGAGACAGAAACAGAGAGAGACAGAGAGAGTCAGAGAAAGACAGAGAGAGAGAGAAAGAGAGAGAGAGCAAGAGTGTGAGAGTGAGAGGGAGAGTGAGAGGGAGAGGGAGAGGGAGAGGGAGAGGGAGAGGGAGAGGGAGAGGGAGAGGGAGAGGGAGAGGGAGAGGGAGAGGGAGGGAGAGAGAAAGAGAGAGAGAGAGAGAGAGAGAGAGAGAGAGAGAGAGAGAGAGAGAGAGAGAGAGGGAGAGAGAGACAGAGAGAGAATGAGAGAGAGAGAAACAGAGAGAGCGAAAGTGAGAGGGAGAGAGAGAAAATAAGAAAATATGTTGATTTCAGATGTACTGCTAAAACACCGCGCGAATTAATCTCATTGCTGGAGACGTGTACGTAGTGTCATGATGAAACGTACACAGTGAGAGAGGGCAAACATACATAAGTTAATGTAATGCAACGTATAACGAAAAATAAAAGAGATTGTGAAAGCATGGACACTGAGAGAGAGAGAAAGAGAGAGAGAGAGAGCCCCTCGCAGCCTGACCGACCGCCGCCGTCCGATGATGGTGGGTATGATGGCGTTTGTCGTCTTCTATTTTCTCCACATCCCCTGGCCCGTCTGGGAGTACATCGAGGACAACAGAGCGGGTGGGTGGGCATGTCTGCATCTCTCTCTCTCTCTCTCTCTCTCTCTCTCTCTCTCTCTCTCTCTCTCTTCTTCCTCGTCTTCTCCGCCCCCTAGCTTACTAAAATGTTTCATAACACACTTTTGAGTTTATGAATTAGAATAGTTGGTCGATTGGAATGCGTCAGATGTGAATATCATGGTTTCACCTTAAAAGGAGTGTACCCTCTGTTTTTCGGAGTTGAGTTAGCACCGAAATGTGAAAGTATATCAAAAATGATGCACTTTCGTCAATCGGATCATATTTCGGAAATGACAGAAGTTGGAGAAACCCCATCATCGATTGTGTACGTTTGTGCACGTTTCTGCACATTTTTCTTTTAAAAAAAGCGTAAACGAGCGCAAATTACATCAACTTTAAGGCGACTTGAGCATAACTTTTCTATGAGAAAGTAGATAATTTACGACATATTGTTACATCTTGATGCTAACTCAATTTCAAAAATCAGAGGGTACACTCCCTTTAATATCTTTCCATATTCAGCCAATGCCTCTTTCCTCGCTGAGACCGGCGGGTACACTGGAGAGAAGTGCTACGAGAGGTTAGTCAACTTTTTTATTATAGTTCACTTGTTTCAGTCAATATCTGAGGAGATACTGATACACTTTTACATTTCGAGTGAGAGAGAGTGAGTGAGTGAGAAAGAGAGAGAGAGAGAGAGAGAGAGAGAGACCCTCCTAGGTACACGTGGTGCGGCTCCACCACCCGTCTGCCCGTCGAGATGTACTTCTTTATCATGATCTTCTTCCTCTCCGTCTCCTTTCCACTCATCATATCCAACTCCAACACTCTCATCTCGGAGATCGTCGGGCCGAGGAAGCAGGTCTGTTTTCGAACCTGAAGCGTTACTACGTTAGTTACGGTACTGTAAAAGTTACGTAGTTACGGTGGAAAGAACTGTAAAAAGTAGAATACCCTCACCTGGGAGATTGTTGGAGCGAAGAAGCAGGTGTGTTTCTTACTTTTCTGGTTATTCAGTTGGAAAATCTCACCCCCTTCCGCTCGAGACATCGAGACAATAACAATACGTTTCAACGAACCTCGATAACAAACGTCAAATTTTTGACGACAATGTCACTCGCCCAATTGTTACGAAACAGATATTAAAAGTTTTATACTAATACTAATGACCTATCAGTCTGGAATAGTTTCTACAAAACGAACAAGTTCATAACAAGTTCGAAACACAGCGATCAGTCGAATTTTGATGACAGTAGAAGAAACTGACCGCTGTTGGAAAGTGACTAGTGAATGTTCACTTGCAGGACATCTGGCCATGAAAGTTTCAAATAAAATAAAATAAGTTGTGCTCCTTATTACCAATTTTCTACAGATACTTAACATAAGTAAGAGAAATAAAAACAAACCTTTTTGCAGGGCATCTGGCAGGGCTGGAACTCGTTCGCCGGCAGCATGGGACAGTTCGTCGCCCCGATGGCCAGCACGTACGTGGACAAGTAAACATGTACAGTAAACAAAGTGGTAAACGAGTAAACAAACTATAGGTGAGAAAACAAACCCCATTCGTCGCCCCGATGGCCAGCACGTGAGTGGACAAGTAAAGTAAACAAAGCGGTGAACAAGTAAACAAAGTGGTAAACAAGTAAACAGACTGGTAAGCGAGTAAACAGATAAACAGATTGGTAGGCAAGTAAACAAGCCCCATTTCGTCGCCGCCAATGGCCAGCACACGAGTGCGGGAGAGAAAGATAAAGAGCATAATTTGAACTGCTTGCAAAAACAAGGGTTACGGTAGCAGAATTATTTGATTTACTTGCGAAATTAAAGATTACGGACGGTAGGAGAATAGTTTGAGCTGCTTTTCAGTGCCGTCTTCGAGGCGTCTGGCTATTTGTGGATGACTGTCGTTCCATTCTGTATGGCTGTCTTTTGCATTCTACTATACATTGTATTCTACAAAAGACTCGTCCCACTCAAGGTAATTATTGTTATATTAGTTCATTGATGAGTTGATCAGTTGATAATGAAAAAAAACTATTGTTTATAAAACACTTTTTATTAAACAATCAGTATTTAATATTAACCATTCAGATTATCTACAAGGACGAGAAACCGCCACTTGCTTTGGATGATATAGGAGAAAGTCAGGACGTGGAAAAGTGAACTCGAGATTCAGCAATTCACTACTGTAAAATATGAAATCATAGCTTTGACGCGCATTTTGCTGATGCAAATATTTTTTTGTCTCACACCAGATAAATGAAGTTTCGTGGTATTTGTAGTCGTGGTTTTGCTAGTACATTGCCACTGAGACAGAGTATGATTATTATTATGATATGATCAATCTCACTTAGTGGCCACCAAATCGTTAGGGCAACAATCTAAGTCAGCTTACCCTTTTTTGTACCACTCTTCTCCAAGTTTTTTTTTAATCATTCACAGAACACAGATTGTGCATTTGGGATCTATTTATTAACTGTATTTATTAAAACTATCAGATGTTTTGCACATGCAACTGCTCTCTAAACAATGCAGTAAAGTACTGGGTTACTGGATGTTATGGTTCTGGAAAACCAGCGACCAGAGTCCAGGATGACGGTGTGTCTTCTGGCTATCGGTTTTGTTATTCTCCCATGTTGTCAATGCGATTCTGTCTCTATGGATAAATATATTGAAACTAATTAGTTAAAACAATGACATCACATAAACGAACTCTTCTAAATTACTAAATTGCATTCATAAATATAGTTTACGGAAATCATGTGTTTCTCCGAGTCGCATCGTGCGTCATTCTCAAAAAGAATACAAAAAAAATGACCACAACGCCAGGATAGATTCACTACAACATACAAAACTATCAACAAAAAAGCACTAAAAAAACTATAAAAAAACGTCGTCGTGCAAAAGAATGCCGTTATTACGCTCACCTTTTTATACACTAAAACCTTGTACTAAAAATTATTAACATCAACATGAAAATATATTTATTTACCTGCTAGTTTGAAAACACGAGATGATAGTCCTATATTTAAAAAAAACTACTTTGTACTTGTAAGAAAAGTTCATTCTTTCTCTTCATTGTCTGTTTGTTCTGTAGAAGACATCGATAGCTTCCGATTTTCCGCTGTCCACGATCTTATGCACCTGCGAATAATTTAGTTTCACAGATATGAAACAATTCTACCTGAATATAGTTTCCATTTCTCTCTGCCCGGTTTCCATCGATAGTCAGTCCATGACAGTAGTTTCCGTTCTTGAACAGTTGTGCTTGGAAGGAGGTGGACTGGTTGACAAGGGGTTCCCTGTGCCTTGCCGCATGGTGCCTCGCACAGTGCAGTGTTCCGCACTCACTCTCGAAGCCCTCCACCTCCTCACATCTATACGAAATCGGTGACAACCTCAACCTCAGCACTCTATCGACATCATGTCAACCCACAGTTTGAAATGTCAGAGTGTCAGAATTGCAATGCAATGTCTAGTCTCGAGTGGAGGATTGGACAGGACAGATTGTGACAAGTGATGAGAGTGCTGATCCCGCCCTGACCTGATGATGTCGCCTGTCATCGCAGACTGCCATCCACCTTCCCAGTTCAGAAGAGAAAGTGAAGTGATCGATCTGAACCATTCCCTTATCACTATCACTCGTTTACCCCTCACCTACAACAATAGTTCTTCTCGAATGCGTATATTTCATTGAACAGCTTTGTTCCCGCGAGGCATGACTCCCCGAAGTCCTTGTCCGGCACACACTTGCTCAGGCCGAGGACTCCGTGGAGGATGCTCGATCCGTCCTGACACCTGAAAAAGGGAGATGGAAAACAGGAGCAGGAGATGAGGTAGACGACAGAGAGAGAGAGAGAGAGAGAGAGAGAGAGAGCGAGAGAGAGAGAGAGAGAGAGAGAGTTGGGATAGCCAGCATCATCCTCATGCTGCTACACCTTTCTCGAACTTTCCTTACTTGCCCCGATCATAACCACTCCACATGATCATGCTTCTAGAATATTCCTTACTTGTCCCGATCATCCTCACCCCATATGACGACGCCACTCTACACTGAGCGCGCCCTCACCCGATCCTTCCAGAACCTTCCATGATCCCTCAATATAAGCCGGGCGCTCGCTCATTAGCTATTCAGTTGCTCTCCAATATTGTTCTATTGGCTACTCCAATAAACGCGTCTTCTACTCGCGTCTATCTCACTCGTGCGGACACAACAGAGAGAGAGAGAGAGAGAGAGAGAGAGAGAGAGAGGGGGGGGGGGGGGGGAGATCACGTACAGTCCGTTATTGGCGCGTGCAAATTCGAGTCCGTCGGGGCAGGTGTGGTGGAGGCAGAGGGAGCCGAGCTGGGCGAACCAGCTGCACCCTCCGTGTATCTCTGCTGTCGACACTTCGCGGGAGATCACTCAATCCAATTCTCCCCATTTCATTCTACTACTATCCAACTACTCACTGATGTTGAACAGTTCGAATAGATTCCATAGTATAGCAGTCCTCGCCCCTCTGCGATGACGGTTCGGCATTCTCTTTTCTAAAAAATGTTATGTTCAATAGGAAAACTATGAGACTGTGAAACTCGTTCTCACCCTCTGTATCGGTGATAACTTCTATTTCCAAGGCGTTTTCCACGGAGTGAACTGGAATTTAAAGGTAGTGTATCCTCTGAATCTGGGTGTATGCGTGGATATAACATGTAATTGTTTACGATTTGATGTGTATATTATGATAATGCAAATATATATTCTGAAGCAATTGAGTTTTTTTTTTAAATCATTTAAATACTGGAGTGAGAAATTGCAGAATCTAATAACTTTTAATCAGCTCGGGCTCGTGAGTGCACAACTTGCACGAAGTTACACAATTTGACCACACTATCAGCTGTTTCATTCAAGACAATTTATTTGCATGTGTTTTTATTGTTTCTTATGTCATTCTTATTTTGGATAACATTTTTAATATGTGTTTCTTTTACGAAATTGGCGGGAACAGCTGATAGAAAAATGGCCTGCCAAACGCAGTAAGTTCTGTTAAAAATAATAACTCATAACAATGCGTAATATATCATGTTGGATTCTAATCAATTTCTTGATAAATTTTAATTTCATTATTTTTCATTACAAAAAACCATAAACGGCATATGAATATCTCTAAAAGGTATTGGTGATACATTCGTGATACTTTTTAATATTGGATTCAGAGGGTACAGCTTAATATTGGATTCAGAAGGTACCTTTAACAATGGTACATACTTTTTTCAAACAAACATACTCACATTCTTTGCTTGCCTCGATACAAGATGTTATAAGAAGCAAAATCAGCATCGGCGAGGTCATTTTCGAGCGCGCCAGAATGAGTATGACTGTATTGTGGACACATCACTGTATTAGTAGTCATTTTATCAGTAATCTTTCTTGATAAGAACCCATTCAATTTGCCTCTCCGATTTTCACGGAACCCGATACCCGAATCGTATACTTCTACTAACTGATAACAAAAACTCGTGATTTTGTTTTCCCTAGCAGATTGCACGGAACACAAACCTGTACATGAATCGATCTATCATACAATAACAAACATTTGTCCACGTGACCTACCATTTACACCCCATTAGAATAGAATACATTCCCCCTTATCACTGTAGTATTAGAGAGGGCGCGCCAGCGCCCTCTCGTTTGTACTGGATGTCCCCGCGCGCTAGAATGCTCAAAAACGACTTTTCCCGGATGAAGCACTTTTCCTCATTTTGAAGTGATTTCCACTGTTACATTGCATTCACATCTCTATTCGATAGAGTTATAGAAAGTTGTATTGAGTTTGATTGAATTTGAAGCGAGATACGGAGAGTCCGCATTCGAGTGCGGATTGAGATTGGTGTCGGGCGGGCGGGCGGGCGGGCATCGGACAATCGCTTTCGCCCCGCCCCCTCTGTGTGTGAGTGAGAGAGAGAGGCGAATAGCGGGTGCGCGTCGGTATCCTCGCAGCGAATCGCGAACGTGTATGAAAATATAATTTTGTGAAACAAAACTTAAGAAAAGGACAGATATTATCTTTCAAAAGTACTTCCAAGTAAAAGTAGTTGGTTTGTACTGTTGTCTCAGTTGAGCAAAAGGACTGACATGTTTTCAATGGAGACATGTGCAAACAGGCTCTCAGCATTATTCGACGTGTTATGTTACAACAGAAGTTGTGTTTTTAGATAATAACTGCATAACTTTGTAAACGCGTTCATTATAATATGGCCGCTTTGCACTGGTATGAGAGAGAGAGAGCCTGTTGGCACATGTCTCCATTGAAAACATGTCAGTCCTTTTGCTCAACTGAGACAACAGTACAAACCAACTACTTTTACTTGGAAGTACTTTTGAAAGATAATATAGGCTTGCGTTGATGCAAGATAAAGGAGTCCCTCGCATGGTCTTATCTTGTGCATGGGGGCTCATCGGGTAGTGTGGCTATGAGAGTCGCAGGAGGACCAGAAATGGTGTTGTCCTGAGGCACCACGGATGTACCAAAGGGAATCATACGAGGCGCGTATGATATGGAGGTTCCGAGGTTCTATTTCTGGTTTAACTCCCTTCTTATTCCCACTGAAATCACTGGTAGTGTGCAGGCCAGCACACCGTGATGTTGTTTTATACGTACTTTGATTATTATGCATTGTGATGTTGTGGCGGCATAGGTGAAGGTGTGAGCGTGAGCTTAAAAAACTTAAAAAAAAAGCTTCGTGATGAGGAAGACGAGATGCCTCAACCGATGGCCCGTGTATGCCTTTATCGATGGTCCGATTAACCTATTTCGATGGTCCGAGTATCCTTTTGTCGAAAGGTACCGACCATTGAGAAGTGCATTTGGAGAAGAAATGCATTCACTGTCAGAATTTTTTGTATTTTTTATTATGCTCACAACCTATGCCACATTTTATGTAGAGAAGCGCACCGGTTGTATACAGAGATGAGATCGGAGATCGGAGATTGGAGTGAAAGGAAAGACGAAGTGAAGAGTGAAAAGAGGAGAAAGGAGAGAAGATTGCGGTGGAGGAATGCAAAAGAGAAGAATGAAGAAAAGAGAAAGTACCGGTGAACTACTTGTGCGAGTAATGCGGGAGCATACATTAAATGTCGATTGTATGTTACGTGTAACGTGTTGCATCATGTGATGAGTTTCGAAGGAGTCGACTCGTTCATGGTATCAGAGTGCACGCTGATAAACACTTACGCTATACGTTTACAACCTGGCGAGATCCTGTTGGGAGATATCGAAAGGAGATAAGAACGGTGGTTCACTTTCGAGAAGAGTCGAAAAGATAAGTGACAAAATGACGAAGGAAAGATGAGTTTCCTGATTGTACGGAGATAAGACTGATTCACTTGTATGTTTCACACCGTTGCTAATGATAGAAGATGAGCTTGCCAGAGCCACTAAATCTTAGTGGTTGGCCAGTGTACTCGTACTCAGACACCATTCCATTCAATCGCTTTGTGAAAGAAGTTGAGACTTATGGATTGGCAATGAACTACAGCAAGAAGAGGCTGGCAAGAATACTTCCTCTGTTGTTGAGAGGAGATGTGAGACTGGAGTACGATATGCTACCGGAAACGGCTAAGCAGGATTGGAAGACCGTGGTGGAGGAATTGAAGATGTGTGTTCACTCGGAGGTGAAGAGATCTTTGAAGTTCGAAGAACTTTGTGAGATGAAACAGCGAGAAGACGAGAGCGTGCTGGAGTTTGGTAGGAGAGTGATTGAAACTGTAGATGAAGCACTTCCAAACATTGAGGCGAGTGATATGGAGAAAATGAAGAAGGATTGCTTCAGTAGAGGATTGAAGAAAGTGTCTTGGCAAAGAAAGTTGTTCGAAATGGAGTTCGACACAGTCAATGCGATGATCAGGAAATCCAAGTACTTCGAAGAAGTAGACGCCAGATTCGAAGAGAGTGCGAAGAAAAGCAACGATGTTGAAAACCGGAGGTATGGAAAGACTGGACATGAACGCTTCAAGAATCGTCAGAAAAAGAGAGAGATGAAGGTGGAGAATAGGAAAGCAATGGAGAAAGAAGGAGGTGGAAAACCTGGAGAGGACAGTGAAGAAGAAGACAGTGACGACGACTGCTGATTGGAGACTTCGAAGATGACTACACTTCATTCAAGCATCGACGACATCGAGATTCTTCGTTTGTTTTGTTTCTTTTCTATTTTGATTCACAGGCATTTCATTGTTGTAACTGTCCCCAATTTTTGTATTCGTGTAGGTTTGAGTATAGTATCTTCACATTTAGTTTCCAATCAGCGAGGACGCTGAATCAAAAACGCCGATGATCATACCCTACCATTTACACCCCATTAGAATAGAATACATTCCCCCTTATCACTGTAGTATATAGGCTTGCGTTGATGCAAGATAAAGGAGTCCCTCGCATGGTCTTATCTTGTGCATGGGGGCTCATCGGGTAGTGTGGCTATGAGAGTCGCAGGAGGACCAGAAATGGTGTTGTCCTGAGGCACCACGGATGTACCAAAGGGAATCATACGAGGCGCGTATGATATGACTTTAAGAGAGTACTTTTTATCGCGGCAAAAAGTGTTTATGCTAGTAGCAATGCTTGCATTCGAGTCGCATGATACACTCATATCGTATCGGTTACCGATTATCAAGTACACCAGTATGTACACGTACACAGATTTTCTCACCGAAACATACTTTTTTTAGCCGGAGTGAGATGGGTTTATTTCCATGGCAACAAAGAACTAATAACGATAAAAGACAAGCAATATATGGAGGCTAGGTGATTGATTGATTTACTGCCGATATCAAGAATACAACAACGGAGATGAAACACAAAAGGTTTAGTCTGCGTGAAGTATCTGTCAGTGGTTCCTTCTGGTCGGGATCCGACGTGAAGGAGGGGTGGTGTGCTTGGTCTCACGCTTGGGTTGACGTCGCGACAGCCATTGTAGAAAGTGTACTCGGCGGGTTCAACTCCGTGCTCCGAGGATTCCTCAAATTCCAAAGCCAGCAGCGAACATGTGGCGGGTACCGTTGATCCAGCAATTGTCCACGTAGACCGGAAAATTGCTGGATCCACATCAAAGTCATGTTTAGCATAGTGATGTAGGAAGCTAGGTGACCTTTTGTTTATAATGGCGAGTGAAAAAAGTGGATGAACTAATCCAGGCTGACCTGTGATTGCGCTGTGTGATTGCGAGCACATAATAAATGTGAAAAAAATGACAACGAAAACTTCAGAAATCATTTGCATCTGCTACGTACTGGTGTGGTCGCACGCAATCGTCGTCAATACCATTCTCATCGTATGTGTGAAGCCGTACAGGGAGGGAGCGATAAAGGTGTTGTTGTTGTTGTTGTTGTTGTTGTTGTTGATAACGCAACCTTCCAGCTCCTTCCACGTTTCCATCGCGCTCGGACAGTCCTCATCAACGTATCGAACTCAACAACCACCGACTCCCACATCAGAGCCATAAACAGAACAGGTCTACAATCCAACCTCGCAGTAAAACAGTAATAAACATTTCCGATGTTTCGCTTACATGGTATTTACCTTTAGGATTTTTAGAAGGACGTTATCTTTTACCATGACTCAATCACTCAATATGAGCTGAGTGCTGTGTACACGGTACTTACATATACACGGTTCGAAGCACTTTTGAACGTACCGTGAAATTTTCCGGTAATTAGGAAATGACACCAGACCACAGACACCAAACACCACGACTTCACCTCACAAAACACTACTTCACACAATGTTAATTTAAATGTAACGTAAAATTATGCAGCGATGTTATATAAGTATCGTGATGTCGACACAACGGTGTTGTTGCGTCATTGCGTCTGGTGTATTTTCCTGAATGTCAAATAGTCTTGAACTCGCCCCTTTCTCCATTTTTCTTCGAAAAAAATACGTTATCTCTCAATTCTACGTACAACATAAATCATTTCACGTTTGTAGGCAGCGAAAATTGCATCGCACCGATCACATTTCTCAAATTCTCAGAACCAATCACCATACTCAGCTAGCATAGTGATGTAGGGTACAATGTAAAGTTTTGTTAACATGAAAATACTATTACATGAAAAATGATTTGTAATCTTATCTATCAACTATTTTGTGAAGAAAGTGGAACAATTGTTTATTCACTCTACGAGAAGTCGTGATGTAAAATTGTAGGCAAATAATGTACGCACGAACAAATTTTCTTTAAATATTCATTAGATTCCTTATATATCATTATATTTCTTTATGTCATATTGTATTTCTTTGTCTTATCACGTGTTTTCAACACAAATGAACGCGAATAGAAAAACCACAAAAGATTTTCAAAAAAAAAACAAAGTTTCAGAAACACTTTTTTTAATTATATAAACATTTTCTGTTTTTCGAAACATTGCATTGTGATTTCTGCTCATTTATCTCCCATTCACGGTTCATACAATCAGATCTCTATCTCTTTTATAGGTCTAGTGCATATGTTACTTTTCGAAATGAAATGCAATAAAGTTTTTTTTTCTTTTCATTTTTCCAGTTCAATTATCCGCGAACCATTTGCGTGCAATGACTGTCTATGCACAATGCAATCAGGAATGAGCTGTAGCGATCAGTGATCGATGAGAAAAAACTTGAAACACGTGATGAAACTAGTTTCATTTAATGTTCCGATCAATTATATATGTCATAATCAATCTAGCAAAACAAAATTCAATGGGAAGATTCGAACCCACGACACGTTCAGAATCTTGTAAGTGCTCCCTATTTTCTAGACTCGGGATGTAGAACCGAATATCGCAATGCTCGTTTTCTCAATTTCTCGACATGTGTCGCGCATTCTTTCTTGTCTTCGCCTCTAATTGCCCCCGCCGCATCTACAGTCCAGGGAATATCTAGTTCCGCCACCACTCCGCGCGTCCATCCCACATTTGAATATTGCGCGCGCACGAAACTTTGAATTTGATCTTCTTCGCGTGATCTCGTGGTTTATCTCTTCTATCCGCCTCGCAATCTCTTACTCTTGCGCTCTCTCGCGGCAACTGATTTGCCCACCCCCTCTTCTTCTCTCACAACGGCTCTTTTTATATGATATGAGTTTTCGTTTTGTTTTTGTGGTCATTACTTTTTGTGGTTGTCATTGTTTTGTGTGTTTGTGCTAGCCTCTCATGCGTGGTCATCTCTAATGTGTGTTGTGTGCTCCGCCTCGTTTGAGACTGTCCGAACAATCTAGTCAGGTCATAGAAGCCGGAACTGGGTTGTTCTCAATCAATCACAACTTTCACATTTTTCATAGCGTGAATAAATCTATCATATTCGCAGAAGCACAACCATTCAGCTATAACTCACGTCACAGTGACCCAGAAGTTCTTTTCATGTCAGGAGACATGGAGTTCTTCATAATGTTCGTTAAGGTATGCCATATTTTTTTGGAAATATACGAATACATTGTCAGGTTGTCGTGGTTATCGGAACGATACTAGCTTTTCTTCTCAACGTTCTCCTACTAGTATTCTCTGTCAATACACCAACAAAAGCGATCGGAAAATACAAGGTTCGTTATTTATTAACGTCTTCTCCAATTACCCCACTTGTACGCAAGCAGTATTTTTATAAGATCTGAGTCCTGTCTAATGGCTAAAGCATCGATCACTGATTGTATTTTTTTCACTGATTGTATATAAGTTCCGAATTGAGAATGGCGGGAACTTTATTCTGTTTTATTTCATGAACAATAAAAAAAACAATAACAATAAAAGTATTCAATATAATCATCATTTCATGAACATTCAGGTGTTCTTCAAAGTCCACGCGGCTGTCGGCGTTCTTTTCTCACTCATTTACGCAGCAACGGCGCCGGTGAGCAGTTTCGCAACATATTATGCTATGCTCGCAATAAGTTGCGCGCGGTGGGGTAGATCAGAATACCGCGCAAAACAAGAGACGCAGACGGTAATGACACCGTATTTCGAACTGTAAGCAAGGTAGATCGGAGAAACTATCGCTTTGGCGCAGGCTATGGTCCGAATCTGCGAGCTGTACTTGGCTGTGTGCCCAGCCACTGCCGCACGACTTCAATCAGTTGTACATTTTGTCCCAAGTTTTGTGTTTTGTGTTTTGTGGTAACTATATCATTATCATACGTTTCTTGTTCAGGTAATCTTCGGTGCGGGCGACACACTCGTCTTCTTTTCGGTTGGCATCTTCAAGAACGGACACTTCGCGACGGCGTGCATTTTCACATTCTGTGCTGTGTTCACTGGTGGGGGTTTGTTTGTGATATTCTTACCTAACATAGATATAAGCACTTACAAAGTATGGGTTTCGTGGTGCATGCCAGTACTTAAAAATTGTACCACATTTATTATACACTGAAGAGGTTTAAATAACTTACACATGCCTACAAGAAGTACAGAACTGTGATTTTTTTTAGGCGTAGTGAAGGGTTCACACGTTCTCATAATGTACTGCAATTTGATGTCATTTTTTCTAGCACTCAAAAGTTTCATTTCAGGCTCCTTTCTTCTCATCGCTACCAGTTATATCTATCGATGGGCGCACTTGTGCCGGTACTATACTTGTATTTACTACAGTACTTACAATCGCTAAAAACTCAGAACTGAAACTGTTAAAAAAATAAGAAAATATCTCTCCGTTCAGAGGCCAAATGTTGAGTTGCACCAAAAACGAAAAGTGTAGTATACTGGTGCGGATTGGATGGTTTACAGTTTACATTTAGTCAACATTGCTTCCTATACTTTTCGTGCAAGTCAAAATTCAGATTTTGAACATAGTTCAGAGAGTTTTTTTTTTTGAAAAACGTTCAAAGTCTCAAAAGTTCAAAGTCTCAGTGGTTTTTGACTTTTTAGCAATTGTACTGTATTTCCTTTATTATTCTTGATACTCACTCCAAAACGAAACATAAATAATTAGTTATTGTCTGCGACTACAATTTGTTATTTGTAGTGCGATAGTTGTTGACAGCGATTTCGTAGTGATTGGGTCTTAATGATTCTTGAAACATTCATTATATGAAATAGTGATACAAACTGAAAGAAAACATGAGCGCATAACAATAGGTACACCAAATCTGATAGATACACCGAAAATTATAGTAGAAAAAAGAGATGAAAAATATTATACAAAACAGCGGTTCAAAAGATAAAACATATACGGAAGAGTTTTTTTATGGAAGAGCGGTTATGAGAGAAGAAAATTATGGTTTGCAGACCAAACGACATCCACTTTCTCTACTCTGTGAAAGGCGGATTGACAAATTTGGTAGTAGACGTGGCGATGATGGGGTACTGGTACGCTATCGTACTCGTATTCTTCCAGCCGACTAAAGCGTGAGTGGAAGAGAGAGAGAGAGAGAGAGAGAGAGAGAGAGAGAGAGAGAGAAAGAGAGAGAAATAGAGTGAATTAGAGAGAGAGAGAAAGAGGGAGAGGGAGAGAGAGAGGGGAGAGAGAGAGAGGGAGAGAGTTTCTTTAGGATAGCCGCAGACATATATCCGCTACTCCTCAAGGCCTACAACGTGAATATCCACGATGTGGCATATATCGGGTGCACTATTGATCTGCCGGTGAGCGAATTCTCTCTCTCTCTCTCTCTCATCTCTATCTCTCTCTCTCTCTACATCCCGAACCATGTCTTTCAGTGTCCCCAGATGTACGTATTCATCGCTTCGATGCTGGGTATGGTGGCTATGAACGGTGGCCTCGTCACCGTGTGCGCCCTCTGCACCGTGGCTATCGATAGGTGGGTACTGTTTAAGTAGCGGTCAGTCTCTTCGAAACTCCATTCGAAACACGACCAAACAACGTGTTCCGAAGGCGTTTTGAAGGTGCTGTTTCGAATACCACACTTTTAGTTCCTCCACCACTCCGCGCGTCCATCCTGCATTTAAAAAAAATGCGCACGCGCGAAACTTTGAACTTAATCGCTTCATCTCGATGACTCAATGTCTATCGATTTCTATCCGCCTCGCACTCTCTTCACTCCTGCGCTCTCTACTGGCGGCAACTTATTTGCACTGTACTTACTTACTTGATTACTTGAACGATTGGATGTTGAGAGCCCGTTGGCAGATGTCTCCATTGAATTCATTTCAGTACTTTTGAGACAACAGTACAAACCAACTACTTACTAGGAAGTATTTTTGAAAGATAGTATATATGATAACGTACATATCTCGTTTCAGAAAACTAAAAGACTGTGCGCTTTCGGTAAAAACAAAAGAACTACATAAGCAGATGCTGCGACTGCTGATTCTTCAGGTCTCTCTCTCTCTCTCTCTCTCTCTTTCTCTCACTCTCTCTCTCAACCTTCCTTCTTAGGTCACTGGCCCTATTCTCTTTCTCTACGCACCGGGAGGCACTGTGATGTTCACGATTTTTATAGGTTAGTATTTATAACAAGTGATTACTAATCAGTGTGCCGGTAATTCGTTTACGTTTAAACAAACTAGTAGTGCTTTCAGAATGCGTGAAGCGATGAACATCGAAAGTGTAATCATCACATCAGTCTTATTGTACAGACTTACTTGCCAATGCGTATCGAAACGTAAAGTAATATCGAGAAAATGTGCCTCGGAATCAGTACGATTAGTGCGCTCCAGTTGCAAGTTGCTAGGAAGATATGCTTTAAGAAAGGTGTCAAGATCAGACTTCTTGTCTTAGAGAATGAGTACATCATCAACATAACGGAAAATTTGGAATTTCTCATTTTTACAGACAAGAGGGTGAAGAAGACTGTATTCGTATTCTAGAACACTAAGAACTGAGAGTAAGAGATGCAAGGAGAGGGCTAGCGTTACCACCTTGTGGTACGCCCTTCACCTGTTTGAAAATAAAACTACCGTACTGTGCATAAGCGCTTTCAACCAAAACCTTAGTTTTATAATTTTACTAGCCGACATTACTCGCTTATCTTAACAAAAACTTCGTAAAAAAAAACTACACACTTCTATTTGAGGTGTCATCTCACCTTTATCTGCGTTAGCCAGTCTTCTCTACGTATTATATCCCGTATACAATGCCATTATCATCATTTACTACGTGAAGTGAGCGTTTTAAACGCATTCATTGAATGAGACCGAATTGTGATTTTTTTTAAACCTTTACGTTCTCAGTGCATGAAACCACTCATTTTTTGTTATCAGATAAGTCGAGATTGTATGTTTTAGAGAATACCGCCACGCAATTAGGCGAATAATGTGCATGCAACCGAACAATGTTATTACGGTATAGTTTTCAAAAAAATAAACTAATCACTCAAACGTTCAGATCGGTGATGGAAAAAGAACATCGTCAACGAAGGTGCCGACACAGTCTGGAATCTAATGATGATGGTTCAGAAAAATACATATTTGTACATTTTTTTCCATATTTATCGATCAGAGAGAATAAATACACGGGGCTCAATGCAATAAGTGGCAAACACACAGAGAATACATGATAGATTGACTAGCGGACTAGTGTTTCATACAAATAACTGGTAATGACTGTGAACAATGATAATAAAGTTGGTTCTTGTTGTCCACAGAGAGATACATGGTGTTGCTTGAATATTGATTGATAAAACGGCAAGTCAGAGTTGTCCACAGAGAGTCATGAGTGGAATAATATATCGATTGATTATTGATTGATTATCGATTGATCAGAAGTGGTGTTTCGCCACGTACACCCTTATCAATGCCACGTTGAGGGCCATTGTGACGCCGCTGCGGGATTTGGTGTGGATGTAGACCTGGAAAGAAATAATGTAAAATATGTTGTTTACATCATACTTACATATGTATTATTGCATGAATACAGACCTATAAATGAACAATATCACAATTTTGACCATCACATGTTTCATACGTATTTTTCACGCTTCATATATGATTGGTAAACTTGTAAGTTGTCTAATCGGGACCCAGTTAATGTTGTAACATGAGCATAACTAATAGTGCAATATTGATTGATAGTATGTGCATGATTGAAGATTTCGCATTTCAAATACAACGTTAGATCGATAAGACTTCGATCTTCATTACTTGCAGGTCAAGTACGATCTGTCTGTTTGACCGCCTGGCTACCGTGTTTGTTTTCACTCGCTATTGTTGCGAGCTGACTTCTGAGTCTGACTTCATTCTCATTCTCTAGTTTATGTTTCATGTCCACCTCAACGCGCTACATAGAACACATGCTTATGGTTCTATGCTCGCAATAAGTTGCGCGCGGTGGGGTAGATCAGAGAAAGACGGAGAGTCAGCACTCGGTAATAGCGCGCCAAACAAGAGAGGCAGACGGTTATGGCACCGTATTTCGAACTGCATACGAGGTAGATCGAAAACGATCGCTCTGGCGCAGAGTATACCTTGACGAGTGTCTCGGACGGTCCGGCGATGGGAGCTATCAATGAGACGATGCCTGTAAGAAGAGTAAGAGTGATCAACTGTTTCCCAGACTAGCAACTGTGAGCTTTGATGCAACCCTCTAGCCGTGCTCTATTTCGTATGAAGGTGTTGCTGTAACTATACTGTGCCTAAAACTATGTATACTATGCTATGTGCATTAGGTAGTAGGCCTGAGCATCGGGCAATAGGTGCCTAACTAGACTGTTCCAAAGCAAAACTAGACAGTTTACTAGGCCTACTACTCTAGAAACCCACCGAGATGTTCGCCAATGAGTTGCGCTATAAAATCACTTATCCTCTTCTCTCTCTCTCTTCTTCCCTCCCCCTCCCTCCCCCTCTCTCTCCTTTCTCTCCCTCTCTCTCTCCCTCTCTTTTCCTCCCCCTCCCTCTCTCGCTCTCTCTCTCTCCCTCCCTCTCTCGCTCTCTCTCTCTCTCTCTCTCTCTCTCTCTCTCTCTCTCTCTCTCTCTCTCTCCCTACCCCCTCTCTCCCTCCCTCCCCCCCCTCCCACCCTCTCACCAATATGTCTCTCCTGCACCACTGCGAACTGTCTCGCGTTCCTCCGGTCTATCTGATAGCTGACCGAGTACGGCACGCCCACTTGGGCTCGGATACGGGAGACCTGCGGATAGATAGATAATGGCTTAAGAGAAGAACGCCTCGCATTTCGTATGGTTCACAGCCTGCGTGTTGGTAACGGTGTGGCAAGTGTCTCCGTAGCATCCTTCCAAAGTTTTCCACCTGACACACATACTATCTCATCTTGCGAAAACGTTCACGATTCGTTGCGTCAGTTCATCTCTAATGTTGTCAAGTTTTTAAAATATTAATGGAAAAAAAACCGTTAGTTAAAACTTTACAACCGGGTTACTGTACCTCAATGGGTCTCGCCACGATGGGAATGCTGGGAATAGCCCTGAACTGGTAGAGTATCTCCCTTGTGTTGTTGCTCATGCAGGCAGCAGCGGACACGGGACACTTCTGCAGGCACGAGTAGCCATCCTCGATGTGGCTGGAAGATAAGGTCGTACAGAAAGTAACTTTTTTAGAAGTCTAACTGCTTCCAACTATCTCCGCATTTCTCGCAACCACTTCCAAGGCGCTTTTCGAAGAGACTGACCACTGACTTATCATATACGCGCCACGTTTACCTGACTCTCACTGATTGCGATGTTGAGAATGCTAACAAAGCTATCAATGATTGGATTATTGCTGGCTGATGTACACTTTTCACATGAATCATGAGACATTTTTCTGTTTCCAAAATCGACATTTGAATGAAAATTAATGTTAGTTTATTAATCAATCACATGCATCACACACATCACGGCAAATCACCCGAAGGCAGGCACACACAAAGTGAACATATCGGAATCTGTTTCGAAAATCTAAAATTATGCAAGAAGTGTATCTAAACATCTAAACGAAAAAAAAGAGACAGAGAGACATAGATAGAGAAAAAGATAGATTTAGAGAGAGACATAGATAACGAGAGAGAGAGAGAGAGAGACAAAGATGAATAGATAAACAGAGGGGATAGAAACTGATAGACAGAGAGAGAGAGAGAGAGAGAGAGAGAGAGAGAGAGAAAGAGAGACAGACAGACAGAGTCCTCCCTCCTACAGTCTGCTGAGCGCGTCCCTGTGTCTCTTGTGTGCCGCCACATGTAGTATGAGATTGGCGAGGTACTTGCCAGTGAACACGCCGTTCTTCGTCGTCCGCAGCACCAGCTCCAGCTCGATCATCTGCGGGCCGTCGAGAGAGTCGCTGCAATGGACTCATGCTTGTCATTATTGATGTACTGCTCTCATTATGATACATATACATAGAAAGATAAGAGGACCGCCCGGAGACTCTCTGAAATGACAAATATAGTTTTCGCGTTCGAACACTTTAGACTGTAGGCGAGGCGGATCGAAAATTACTCTTTGGCACACAAATGTTTCATTTGATTTGAGCACATATAAACGGGACATTCAGATCAGATGCTGAAATGTTTGTGGTTTCATAAATTAGCTGTTATTGAAATTCTGCAAAAGTTCAATTAAACATCCGTAAACCTCACCGCACAGCGATGACAGCACTGTTCCTGTCGCCTCCCTTCTGGAGGAGGAAGTTGGATCGGACGGCCGGAAGCACGTGCGCCGCTTCCGGAATCGATTTCTGGAAGAAGATGCACTTTCTGTTATCTAAACTCTAAGATGCGGTCAGTCTTTTCTGAAATGTTTTAAGAGGATCGCAAGGTATTGCGAAGTGGGTTAGGGGACATTTGAGAGTATTTCAAAGACATTTCGGGATGTTGTGAATAGCGATTCGAAAAGCAATTCGGAAGTGTTTCGAAGGCATATTCGCGTGTGTTTCGTAGAGACTGGCCGTAGCTTTAGTGGGTTATCTGTTTAGTGGCCTTGCATACCTTGGCCTTGCATATTGCATACATTGCATACTACTCACCTTGAGCATCAATTCGAACTGTGCCGTGACGTCCTTATGTGCTGGTCCCTGAAACGTAGAGCATTTGGATAAAATATACTTTTTTTCAGCGAATGTTAAGTACTTGAGGATGATGATGCCAGTGAATTAGTTGAACAGCCTCCTATTCAATATATTTACTATGTGAAACGTATATTAATTGTAATATAATGGATGATTTCGTATTCTCAATTGCTAACAGTACAATTTTTTTTGTAACGCATCACAATTTGGCGCGTAATCATGTGATCAATATATCATGTCTAGCTTCATCATAAACAGTACGCTAATCATTAGCGGGCGGCTAATGAAGTGAAATGTAAAACAATCAACAATACATTCCCTCGTCGAGCTCACCTTCAGTGTGATAAACATATATAATGATAATCAATAATGTCCCCGCCGACTTTAATAGTGAACAGCGTGATAATGCTAATGCTATGACCTATGCAACGCTAATTAATCAATCAACATCTCCCCACCTTAATCGTGAACAGCGTGATAGTGCTAATGCTGCTAATGTTATGTAATGATAATCAATATCAATCAATCAATATCCCCGCCCACCTTGATAGTGAACAGGGTGATGCTGGGCCGCTGGGCTGTGATGGGCACGTGGCGGGGTATGGAGAGGAACTGCCAGGTCACGTGCAGCGGGTGCTTGTTCTTGCACGATGACTCGGACAGCTTCCCACACGCGGACTTGGTGCGCGTGCATCTGGGGAGGGTGTCAGAGTTAGTAGGGGTGTTAGACAGGGGTTAGGAGTGTTATGATTATGGTTGCTGGAAAGTTAGAACGGTAGCGATTAGTCAGGATAGCTTGTTAGTAACAGGTTAGTAACGGGGTGTTAGTGTACATACAACGGCCATAGTCAGTTATATGGCTACAGCTTTGTATTAGCAACCAGGTGCGCTGGTGGAGGGTTATTTTTATTGAAGAGGAGAGGTGATTAGTGATTATGGTTATCCCTTATTACTTCGGATTGCCGCACGGCAACTTGATGCGCGTGCATCCGAGGAGGAGGTTAGGAGGGGTTAGGAAAGGGTTAGGCAAAGGCATGTCATCTAGTTATGTGATTATTATGTATGTTGATCGGGTGCGGGTAAGTGAACACGCATCGGTTAGAAACCGTGCGAGCGGTAGAACTCACATTAGCCATGTACCATGTTCAGAAATTTGCCGTTAGAAACACTGTCGTTTCAAATTGGTAATATGTACCAGTGTTGTGTGATTGACACTTTGTTTCCCATTTTTGTAATTGAAAATAACTACTGCCATATGAATATGCAAAGTGAAAACTGGTGTAGGTGCTCTACATGTGTAGTTCTAACACACTTCGTGTAGTTCTCGGGGCACTCTATGCGACGGAAAACGAAGTTTCACAAACCCTAACTACACTTAACTGACTTACACTTGAGCTTCACAACCTTAACCCTAACTTACATCTTACTTTTCACGTTTTAAATGATTAAATGTGTTTCGAGCCTCGAACTCACTTCTTGTAGTTCTTGTCGTGGACGTACATAGTTGTCGGTCTATCCGGTGAGAAACAAACGTTTTCCGAATCATAACATGTTATCAGTACTTGTTTCTTTTTTCGGTGTCGGCTCACAACCACTTAAAACCACCCACTTCTTGTAGTTCTTGTCGTGCACGTAGTTCTCAGGGCACTCTATACGGTGGCACTTGAAGTGGCCGAGGGTGTTCACGCACACCCGGTCCGCGCCAGAACACTCCCCAGCAAGACACTCGTCGATGTCTGAAAGGGATTGATTTATCACTTATCAAAAACACTTGTCGTCGATGTCTGCGAAGGAATTTGGTTCAGAAGATTCCAGTCATTTTTACTATCAATGATATATTCTGATCAGAAAAACTCTGACGTACTCTGTTATTACATACAGTCAGTAGAAAACTTTTTCACTGATTCTCAACCAAAAATCATAATTTCGTCAAATACAAATAAAATCGACCATGAAGCAAAAACAACGCGAAACATTATCAGTGTTTTCTGAACGCGAGCATGTCCGTTTTTTTTGCTGAGTTTTTTTTAACGGGTCAAGTATAATAAGATTGTTTTTACTAGCAAAACAAAACAAACATGAATATTTCAACTGTTTCATAATAATAAGAGTATTTTAACGAGCAAAGCGAAACAAGACTAGCATTAATTTTTCAACTATTTCATTCATTTTGCTATTACGTGAAACTTAGCGCTTCAAAACGTACAGCAAGCGATTAAACAAATGAGTTGAGTATCCGAACTATGATACAGCGTTTCGCAAGCAGCAAAACGTACAGAGTCAACGTTTTGGAAACGTATAGCAATAATGAAAACGTATGCCCGAAAAAATATGAGTTGAAAGTATCGGGAATATGATGAAACGTATAGAACAGAGTGAAACGTACAAGCAAGAGTAAAACGTATCGAGGAATATGTGAAACGTACCGGCGCACGTCTTTCCGTCGGGCATGATCTTGTATCCAATCGGACACTGACACGTGTACGAGCCGGGTGTGTTGATGCAGCCGCCCATGCACAGGTCGTTGCCTGAGTGGGAGTCTCTCACTGCCTGTTCCTCTCTCTCTCTCTCTCTCTCTCTTTTCTATCACTCTCTCTCTCTCTCTCTCTCTCTCTCTCTCTCTATTTTCTCTCCCTATCTCTTCTCTCTATGTGTTTTTCTCTCTCTCTCTCTCTCTGTGTGTGTGTTGTTCTCGATCACTGTATATCAGTATATATTGCCTGTCCAGCTCTATATCCCTCTTTCCCTGATCTCTCTCTATCTTCTAAATCTTCCCTCCTTCTCTCTCTCTCTTTCTCTCTCTCTCTCTCTCTCTCTCTCTCTCTCTCTCTCTCTTTCCGATCTCCCTCCCCCCCCCACCCGTGCCCGCCCACAACGCGCACTCGTCGATGTCCTCGCACGTGGTCCCATCAAGGGCCAGAGCGTAGCCCCGGTCGCAGATGCACTGAACAAGGACTCTTATTTGAAGGAAAATTGAACTCTGAACTGCCCGAACTATCGCTGCGTGGTCAGATTATCCTAACCACACGTCATGATTCGTTTTTTTCATTTCATTGTTTTCCATGGATTTCGTGTATAGTTGAATAATTAATCTCGATCATTACATTGTTAATCTTCACAAACAGGCAAGTTTTTGCAACAGTACTCATGATTCAAGTAAAACGCAATACAAATAACAACATTTGCAATTTCGAAACACGCAAATATTCGTGCTGTGTTTCACAGAAAATATGATAATAACGCAGTAACTGTTTTGATTAATAGTTCGACACTAGTCATTCCGTAAATTGTTTATAATATCATTAATCCTGTTCCTGTTTCTCTAGTAATAGAGGTCACAGGTCATACATGTAGTTGAACTGACCGCTCACAAACTGCAGAACAGACATTATCAACCAAACGATTTTGCGGCTGAATCAACTAACTGATACGCTGACCCAATGTTCTCGAAAACACACACAAACTAACCAGCGATATCCATCATTGCGAGAGAAAAAAATGGCGCGTCCAGATTCAAATAATAGAAAAACCGTTCTGATACACGAGTCACTTTCTGAGAATCTATACAAAAGCGTTTTGCGGTTTTGCCAGCCAAAATAATTTCAAACAAACACCGTCTACTCACCTGATACCCTCCCGGTATGTTGACGCACTTCTGCGCGCACGTCGCCGTCCCCGCCGTGCACTCGTCGATGTCTGCAAAAGGTTCTTCGATTTCAGAGATTCCAAATTTCAGAGATTTCACCGGAATCGTTATAATCGTTCATCGATGTTTTATGCATATCTGAACGTCCTAGAAAAGTTGCCGAAGTTCTATTGTATACCCAAATATTTTTTTTTCCAAAAAAATTGTTTTTTTTTCGCATTCGTCGATGTCTGCAAATTAATCATTTCATTAATCAAGACAATTACTCAAGAAAGACTAATCAAGTCAATCAAATCAAGTCATTGCACGTGATTTGAACATGTTTTTTTCCCGGCCAATCGATGATTTCCGTTGAAACATACGTATTTTGTGAGCAAACATTTCTTTGAACAAAACGTCGTAGTCGAGTGAATAGTAATGGTACCAACCGTCTATTGAAAGACAATTGCATTGAAACTAACAACATCTTAGTTATTGCAAGTGTGAAACGTAACGTCTAGAAAATGTCCAAAGTCATGTGAAAATTGTGTAAAAAAAAGAAGTGCACACATGCTTGGGTGAAAAAAAGATGATGCAACTGCGTCATAACTATCATCATGTCTACTATCCACACGTAGCTCGAGTACGGTATCTATATTTCTTTGCCACCTTTGGAATAGAGAGAGAGGAGAGAGAGAGAGAGAGAGAGAGAGAGAGAGAGAGAGAGAGAGAGAGAGACTTCACCCACCCTCGCACTTCCTTCCATCGACTGCCAGCTGGAATCCCTTGTTGCACCGGCACTCGAATGACCCCAGAGTGTTCACGCATTGAGCCTGCATTTAAAGGGACAGGTTTGTGTTAGTATTTGTAAACGTTTTATGCATGTGCTTTTGCTGCATTGAAATAAGACAAAGTTCATTTCTTCACGCAAGTACTTTTTAAAGAAAATATATATCTTGTTGAACTTTTGGAGCAGGTTTGTTTACTATTTCGATTGATAAAATGCATGAGCTTTTGTTGCATTACGTTTGGTAACACAGACTCTTCTCTTACGGAATTCCTTTTAAAAGATAATCATGTATGAGTTACGACGCGATCATTTGATTGCAGGTTGAACAAAAGTTCTACGTGCGCGCGGTGATCAGAAACAATCAGTCTACTTTCCCGCCCAAAATTAAAAAAGGGCTCTTTGTTTTTTTTTTAAGAATCCGATGTTTTTACTAATTTTCTGTATGTTTCAGCAATATCATTTCACGGAGACTCACTCGAGTTGCACCATTGTACCATTAAATGGTTAAACGACACTGTGGTAAACTGAATAGTTTGAAACGTATCCATTAAAACAATTCCGAGAACTCTGACAGTGGTTATGCACTGTCTATGATTCTTCGTGAAAAATATGACATTTTATTTATATTTATGCTGTAAATGAAAGAGGACCTAGAATGGATGTTGCCAATGATCGTAAAACATATACAATCGTTGTATGAGAGTGATGTACACAAAACATGCGATATTATTTCGATCTACCCCGCTTGCAGTATGAATACGATACCTCGTTTTGCATGAGTTGATTTACCGTCCTCATCTGTTATACAGTGGGCGGAGTCTAGCCTCCTATTGACAGCTGAATTCAAAAGCGAACAAAACTATGGCAAGAGAATTGACGCAGACGGCTAGCGCGCGCCGCTCTCTCACTTTTCCACTATCTCTCGCGATTCGAACGATTAAAAAAATTCGTGCAGTCACTGTACAGAGACGGCATTTCGTTCGTCGCTCGCGTGGTTTATGCAAAGGCGAGTCTCATCGCGCCACTGGAAGGGGAAAGCATTGCGAAAGCAGCATTTCATTTTCTAACACTTGCAACTAGGACCAACTGCAACGTATGTACGCAAAACAATTGAACAATGTCGTGCGAGCTATGAACTCATGCGCCAGAACGTCAATACTTTGATAATCTTTTCTTGACTAGCAATACTTGTAAATTGTACTCGGCAATCTGACGGTTTGGTATTGCACAACTCGACACTGGTAGTATATGTGCTGTGTGAAACGAATTAGCGCAATGCATTCATTCAGAAACATCAGAACTTGAAAGCTTAACCTGCGTGAAACTAAAACATTTAGATCAAGAGAATGGAACACAAACTGACCTATAGGAACGTGGACAATGGAACTCCTATATAGGGTTTTTTCCCGCGGTACGGCAATCATATAGCCGCATATTTTTTAGACATCATTTCGTCGCGTTCAGTCGCTCTATCGACTCGAGCGGTATCATTCGACCGCGCGATTCGTAACGTTTGGGGTGTTTCCTTTTAGTAGTCTCTTTTAGAAAAAAACGAGGGTCAATTGCAAGTCTAATAAAGCAGAGTTGTCCATATTGATGAATCTTTACACAGAAAAGTACGTTTCCTACTTGCCTGTTTTGACGGATTTCGGAGTTTCATTTTTGTTATAATGTAATCGCTCAAAAACATATTCCAGTCTCTTGAAACCTATATTCTTTAAATGATTTCCTTACAAAACACGCAGCCCCCTTTTTCTGATTACTGCGTACTGCACACCGCTTCATGAACAGTCAGGACTGGCGCCGCACTGTTCCAGCCAAGGAGCCCCAATACCCCACTGTAGGATTGTGTGTGCTTCCAGATAACCGTAACATTGTATGTACATGTCGGAATCAGGCTGATAAACAACGAACAACAACTACACACTGACTTGACTACTCATCAAGGTTAAGTTGTTAGTGACTGTTAGACAACCCTGCAACTTATAAACAATTGAACATTGTACTGCACACCCACCTGCGTCGCACATACAAAACACGCAGTCCCCTTTTTCTGCTTACTGCGTACTTGTCTGATTACTGCGTACCTGCGTGTCGCACACGTGTCCCGCGAACTTGACGCACTCGTCGACGTCCACGCACTGCTTCAGCTGAAACACAATCAGATCGTAGAGATTTTTTTTCAGTATATGTATCATTATCGTGATGAGACAAACTTGGATTTTTCCACCAAAAAGAACTGCCAACTGGATGGCAACCATCTCACCGCCTCGTCAAACTCGTACGAAATTTGAAAGCAAACAAAAAATCACTATATCGCCACTTGTAAACAGAGTAAAAAGAAGAAGAAAACACTCTGACCTGCTCGTCGAACTCGTAGAAAAATAACAGAATAACAGAATCATAACAGAATCAGAATACTTATCATTTATCAGACTGTTTAGAATCAAACAGCCCATTACAATTATGTGAATCACGACGATCATGTCAACTACGGTGTTTGATAATTGATTTCGTCTTGTTTTCTACTGACCAAAATTGAGAGCGGTCGCAGTGATTCATCATTCTTCACGATTCTGGATTCGGACATACCAAGAAACACATGTCTTCACTCGACTCGAGAATAGATTCCAATTAGGAAAATATATCTCACCTGCTCGTCGAACTCGTACGAATTTAAAAGCAAACAAAAAAGTACTGTGTCGCCATTCGTGAACAGAGTAAAAAGAAGAAGAAGAAGAAACCTCTGACCTGCTCGTCGAACTCGTAGCCTGGCAGGCACTTGCACTTGTACGTGCCGGGCAGATTGATGCAGGCCAGATGGCCGCACATGTTACGATCCATGCACTCGTCGATGTCTGAAATGGGGGAAATCGAGACTCTCGATTTGATCGATTTACTTTTTTTTATCAGCAGATTCAAGTTCTACAACCGCCGACCTAGCCAATAAGGGGACTGACTCGAGGCTTGATTTGATTGATTCTCGATTCACATACTGATT
>CAWZYM010000549.1:0-28000 GCA_963966185.1 Rhabditoides inermis | reverse complement strand
CACAAGGGAGTGAGAGTGCATCAGCGAGATAGCGTGTCGCCTCGCTGACACCATTTTTAATTCATAACACTGACAGACACGCAGTGGGATTTTGCCATTCAACTCGAGGTGACTTCTTAGACATCCCTGAGTCTCGTGGACCATGTTTGCTAAATCCTACTGCTTGGCGCGAAATGCACATGTCTCACGTATGCAAATATTCAAAAAAATTTAATTCACAACTCTGACAGACACGCAGTGGGATTTTGCAATTCAACTCGAGGTGACTTCTTAGACATCCCTGAGTCTCGTGGACCATGTTTGCAAAATCCTACTGCTTGGCGCGAAATGCACATGTCTCACGTATGCAAATATTCAACATTTTTAATTCACAATTCTGACAGACACGCAGTGGGATTTTGCCATTCAACTCGAGGTGACTTCTTAGACATCCCTGAGTCTCGTGGACCATGTTTGCAAAATCCCACTGCTTGGCGCGAGATGCACATGTTTCACGTATGCAAATATTCAACATTTTTAATTCACAACTCTGACAGACACGCAGTGGGATTTTGCAATTCAACTCGAGGTGACTTCTTAGACATTTCTGAGTCCCGTGGACCATGTTTGCAAAATCCCACTGCTTGGCGCGAGATGCACATGTCTCACATATGCAAATATTAACCATTTTTAATTCATAACACTGACAGACACGCAGTGGGATTTTGCCATTCAACTCGAGGTGACTTCTTAGACATCCCTGAGTCTCGTGGACCATGTTTGCAAAATCCCACTGCTTGGCGCGAGATGCACATGTTTCACGTATGCAAATATTCAACATTTTTAATTCACAACTCTGACAGACACGCAGTGGGATTTTGCAATTCAACTCGAGGTGACTTCTTAGACATTTCTGAGTCCCGTGGACCATGTTTGCAAAATCCCACTGCTTGGCGCGAGATGCACATGTCTCACATATGCAAATATTAACCATTTTTAATTCATAACACTGACAAGCACGCAGTGGGATTTTGCAATTCAACTCGAGGTGACTTCTTATCACCGCAATTACCACAATTACCACAATCCAGCAACCCAGCAACCCAGCAACCCAGCAACCACAATTACCACAATTACCACAATTACCACAATTACCACAATCACCACAATTACCACAATTACCACAATTACCACAATTACCACATCTACCACAATTACCACAATTACCACAATTACCACAATTACCACAATTACCACAATTACCACAATTACCACAATTACCACAATTACCACAATTACCACAATTACCACAACTTCCACAATTACCACAATTACCACAATTACCACAATTACCACAATTACCACAATTACCACAATTACCACAATTACCACAATTACCACAATTACCACAATTACCACAATTACCACAATTACCACAATTACCACAATTACCACAATTACCACAATTACCACAATTACCACAATTACCACAATTACCACAATTACCACAATTACCACAATTACCACAATTACCACAATTACCACAATTACCACAATTACCACAATTACCACAATTACCACAATTACCACAATTACCACAATTACCACAATTACCACAATTACCACATTTACCACAATTACCACAATTACCACAATTACCACAATTACCACAATTACCACATTTACCACAATTACCACAATTACCACAATTACCACAATTACCACAATTACCACAATTACCACAATTACCACAATTACCACAATTACCACAATTACCACAATTACCACAATTACCACAATTACCACAATTACCACAATTACCACAATTACCACAATTACCACAATTACCACAATTACCACAATTACCACAATTACCACAATTACCACAATTACCACAATTACCACAATTACCACAATTACCACAATTACCACAATTACCACAATTACCACAATTACCACAATTACCACGATTACCACAATTACCACAATTACCACAATTACCACAATTACCACAATTACCACAATTACCACAATTACCACAATTACCACAATTACCACAGTTACCACAGTTACCACAATTACCACAGTTACCACAATTACCACAATTACCACAATTACCACAATTACCACAGTTACCACAATTACCACAATTACCACAATTACCACAATTACCACAATTACCACAATTACCACAATTACCACAATTACCACAATTACCACAATTACCACAATTACCACAATTACCACAATTACCACAATTACCACAATTACCACAATTACCACAATTACCACAATTACCACAATTACCACAATTACCACAATTACCACAATTACCACAATTACCACAATTACCACAATTACCACAATCACCACAATTACCACAATTACCACAATTACCACAATTACCACAATCACCACAATCACCACAATTACCACAATTACCACAATTACCACAATCACCACAATCACCACAATTACCACAATTACCACAATTACCACAATTACCACAATTACCACAATTACCACAATTACCACAATTACCACAATTACCACAATTACCACAATTACCACAATTACCACAATTACCACAATCACCACAATTACCACAATTACCACAATTACCACAATTACCACAATCACCACAAATACCACAATCACCACAATTACCACAATCACCACAAATACCACAATCACCACAATTACCACAATTACCACAATCACCACAAATACCACAATTACCACAATTACCACAATTACCACAATTACCACAATTACCACAATCACCACAATTACCACAATTACCACAATTACCACAATTACCACAATTACCACAATTACCACAATTACCACAATTACCACAATTACCACAATTACCACAATTACCACAATTACCACAATTACCACAATTACCACAATTACCACAATTACCACAATTACCACAATTACCACAATTACCACAATTACCACAATCACCACAATTACCACAATTACCACAATTACCACAATTACCACAATTACCACAATTACCACAATTACCACAATTACCACAATTACCACAATTACCACAATTACCACAATTACCACAATTACCACAATTACCACAATTACCACAATTACCACAATTACCACAATTACCACAATTACCACAATTACCACAATTACCACAATTACCACAATTACCACAATTACCACAATTACCACAATTACCACAATTACCACAATTACCACAATTACCACAATTACCACAATTACCACAATTACCACAATTACCACAATTACCACAATTACCACAATTACCACAATTACCACAATTACCACAATTACCACAATTACCACAATTACCACAATTACCACAATTACCACAATTACCACAATTACCACAATTACCACAATTACCACAATTACCACAATTACCACAATTACCACAATTACCACAATTACCACAATTACCACAATTACCACAATTACCACAATTACCACAATTACCACAATTACCACAATTACCACAATTACCACAATTACCACAATTACCACAATTACCACAATTACCACAATTACCACAATTACCACAATTACCACAATTACCACAATCACCACAATTACCACAATTACCACAATTACCACAATTACCACAATTACCACAATTACCACAATTACCACAATTACCACAATTACCACAATTACCACAATTACCACAATTACCACAATTACCACAATTACCACAATTACCACAATTACCACAATTACCACAATTACCACAATTACCACAATTACCACAATTACCACAATTACCACAATTACCACAATTACCACAATTACCACAATTACCACAATTACCACAATTACCACAATTACCACAATTACCACAATTACCACAATTACCACAATTACCACAATTACCACAATTACCACAATTACCACAATTACCACAATTACCACAATTACCACAATTACCACAATTACCACAATTACCACAATTACCACAATTACCACAATTACCACAATTACCACAATTACCACAATTACCACAATTACCACAATTACCACAATTACCACAATTACCACAATTACCACAATTACCACAATTACCACAATTACCACAATTACCACAATTACCACAATTACCACAATTACCACAATTACCACAATTACCACAATTACCACAATTACCACAATTACCACAATTACCACAATTACCACAATTACCACAATTACCACAATTACCACAATTACCACAATTACCACAATTACCACAATTACCACAATTACCACAATTACCACAATTACCACAATTACCACAATTACCACAATTACCACAATTACCACAATTACCACAATTACCACAATTACCACAATTACCACAATTACCACAATTACCACAATTACCACAATTACCACAATTACCACAATTACCACAATTACCACAATTACCACAATTACCACAATTACCACAATTACCACAATTACCACAATTACCACAATTACCACAATTACCACAATTACCACAATTACCACAATTACCACAATTACCACAATTACCACAATTACCACAATTACCACAATTACCACAATTACCACAATTACCACAATTACCACAATTACCACAATTACCACAATTACCACAATTACCACAATTACCACAATTACCACAATTACCACAATTACCACAATTACCACAATTACCACAATTACCACAATTACCACAATTACCACAATTACCACAATTACCACAATTACCACAATTACCACAATTACCACAATGCCATTCAACTCGAGGTGACTTCTTAGACATCCCTGAGTCTCGTGGACCATGTTTGCAAAATCCCACTGCTTGGCGCGAGATGCACATGTTTCACGTATGCAAATATTCAACATTTTTAATTCACAACTCTGACAGACACGCAGTGGGATTTTGCAATTCAACTCGAGGTGACTTCTTAGACATTTCTGAGTCCCGTGGACCATGTTTGCAAAATCCCACTGCTTGGCGCGAGATGCACATGTCTCACATATGCAAATATTAACCATTTTTAATTCATAACACTGACAAGCACGCAGTGGGATTTTGCAATTCAACTCGAGGTGACTTCTTATCACCGCAATTACCACAATTACCACAATCCAGCAACCCAGCAACCCAGCAACCCAGCAACCACAATTACCACAATTACCACAATTACCACAATTACCACAATTACCACAATTACCACAAATATTACAGTTACCACATCTACCACAATTACCACAATTACCACAATTACCACAATTACCACAATTACCACATCTACCACAATTACCACAATTACCACAATTACCACAATTACCACAATTACCACATCTACCACAATTACCACAATTACCACATCTACCACAATTACCACAATTACCACAATTACCACAATTACCACAATTACCACAATTACCACAATTACCACAATTACCACATCTACCACAATTACCACATCTACCACAATTACCACAATTACCACAATTACCACATCTACCACAATTACCACATCTACCACAATTACCACAATTACCACAATTACCACATCTACCACAATTACCACATCTACCACAATTACCACAATTACCACAATTACCACATCTACCACAATTACCACATCTACCACAATTACCACAATTACCACAATTACCACAATTACCACAATTACCACAATTACCACAATTACCACAATTACCACAATTACCACAATTACCACAATTACCACAATTACCACAATTACCACAATTACCACAATTACCACAATTACCACAATTACCACAATTACCACAATTACCACAATTACCACAATTACCACAATTACCACAATTACCACAATTACCACAATTACCACAATTACCACAATTACCACAATTACCACAATTACCACAATTACCACAATTACCACAATTACCACAATTACCACAATTACCACAATTACCACAATTACCACAATTACCACAATTACCACAATTACCACAATTACCACAATTACCACAATTACCACAATTACCACAATTACCACAATTACCACAATTACCACAATTACCACAATTACCACAATTACCACAATTACCACAATTACCACAATTACCACAATTACCACAATTACCACAATTACCACAATTACCACAATTACCACAATTACCACAATTACCACAATTACCACAATTACCACAATTACCACAATTACCACAATTACCACAATTACCACAATTACCACAATTACCACAATTACCACAATTACCACAATTACCACAATTACCACAATTACCACAATTACCACAATTACCACAATTACCACAATTACCACAATTACCACAATTACCACAATTACCACAATTACCACAATTACCACAATTACCACAATTACCACAATTACCACAATTACCACAATTACCACAATTACCACAATTACCACAATTACCACAATTACCACAATTACCACAATTACCACAATTACCACAATTACCACAATTACCACAATTACCACAATTACCACAATTACCACAATTACCACAATTACCACAATTACCACAATTACCACAATTACCACAATTACCACAATTACCACAATTACCACAATTACCACAATTACCACAATTACCACAATTACCACAATTACCACAATTACCACAATTACCACAATTACCACAATTACCACAATTACCACAATTACCACAATTACCACAATTACCACAATTACCACAATTACCACAATTACCACAATTACCACAATTACCACAATTACCACAATTACCACAATTACCACAATTACCACAATTACCACAATTACCACAATTACCACAATTACCACAATTACCACAATTACCACAATTACCACAATTACCACAATTACCACAATTACCACAATTACCACAATTACCACAATTACCACAATTACCACAATTACCACAATTACCACAATTACCACAATTACCACAATTACCACAATTACCACAATTACCACAATTACCACAATTACCACAATTACCACAATTACCACAATTACCACAATTACCACAATTACCACAATTACCACAATTACCACAATTACCACAATTACCACAATTACCACAATTACCACAATTACCACAATTACCACAATTACCACAATTACCACAATTACCACAATTACCACAATTACCACAATTACCACAATTACCACAATTACCACAATTACCACAATTACCACAATTACCACAATTACCACAATTACCACAATTACCACAATTACCACAATTACCACAATTACCACAATTACCACAATTACCACAATTACCACAATTACCACAATTACCACAATTACCACAATTACCACAATTACCACAATTACCACAATTACCACAATTACCACAATTACCACAATTACCACAATTACCACAATTACCACAATTACCACAATTACCACAATTACCACAATTACCACAATTACCACAATTACCACAATTACCACAATTACCACAATTACCACAATTACCACAATTACCACAATTACCACAATTACCACAATTACCACAATTACCACAATTACCACAATTACCACAATTACCACAATTACCACAATTACCACAATTACCACAATTACCACAATTACCACAATTACCACAATTACCACAATTACCACAATTACCACAATTACCACAATTACCACAATTACCACAATTACCACAATTACCACAATTACCACAATTACCACAATTACCACAATTACCACAATTACCACAATTACCACAATTACCACAATTACCACAATTACCACAATTACCACAATTACCACAATTACCACAATTACCACAATTACCACAATTACCACAATTACCACAATTACCACAATTACCACAATTACCACAATTACCACAATTACCACAATTACCACAATTACCACAATTACCACAATTACCACAATTACCACAATTACCACAATTACCACAATTACCACAATTACCACAATTACCACAATTACCACAATTACCACAATTACCACAATTACCACAATTACCACAATTACCACAATTACCACAATTACCACAATTACCACAATTACCACAATTACCACAATTACCACAATTACCACAATTACCACAATTACCACAATTACCACAATTACCACAATTACCACAATTACCACAATTACCACAATTACCACAATTACCACAATTACCACAATTACCACAATTACCACAATTACCACAATTACCACAATTACCACAATTACCACAATTACCACAATTACCGCAATTACCACAATTACCACAATTACCACAATTACCACAATTACCACAATTACCACAATTACCACAATTACCACAATTACCACAATTACCACAATTACCACAATTACCACAATTACCACAATTACCACAATTACCACAATTACCACAATTACCACAATTACCACAATTACCACAATTACCACAATTACCACAATTACCACAATTACCACAATTACCACAATTACCACAATTACCACAATTACCACAATTACCACAATTACCACAATTACCACAATTACCACAATTACCACAATTACCACAATTACCACAATTACCACAATTACCACAATTACCACAATTACCACAATTACCACAATTACCACAATTACCACAATTACCACAATTACCACAATTACCACAATTACCACAATTACCACAATTACCACAATTACCACAATTACCACAATTACCACAATTACCACAATTACCACAATTACCACAATTACCACAATTACCACAATTACCACAATTACCACAATTACCACAATTACCACAATTACCACAATTACCACAATTACCACAATTACCACAATTACCACAATTACCACAATTACCACAATTACCACAATTACCACAATTACCACAATTACCACAATTACCACAATTACCACAATTACCACAATTACCACAATTACCACAATTACCACAATTACCACAATTACCACAATTACCACAATTACCACAATTACCACAATTACCACAATTACCACAATTACCACAACTTTTCGTTTTGTAAAAGTTATCCGTTGAAGATAGAAATTTTGTAGTTTTCAATTGGCTCAATCCATTTGTGTTTTATTCAGACATATTCCTATCAAAAAGACACAACTGAGTGGATATGGGTCAGTGATTGCGAATGCCAACTATTCGATATCGATCGGTTGACCTGGCGGCTGGTAGCGAGCAATCCGGTGGGCGCCACCCCAGCAAGTAACGCACGCTCAGAAAATGTCTAATACTGTATGAAGAAAAAGTCCGATCGATCTGAAACTTTGACAGAAGGGCTTTTCTGCCCATAATAGCTTAAGTTTACAAATTGGACCCTCTATCTCGTCTGTACGAAAAGTCGATCATATTCGCCATAAAAATATCGCCGGTGTGCGCGCCCTAATAATTGTGCGCATGTTTGAGGTAGTTTGATAGAGTTTGAAGTTGGTTTGATCTTTACAAAACATTGTCTTTTTACTGAATTCGTCTTGAAACACTTTCCTTGTCTTTTCCAATCTTCAACTCGTCGTTTCGTCGAAGTTATTTGATGAAGCTAGAAATTGTGTCTTTTTTCAACATAATTGTTATATTTACACATGTTTCTATCGAGAAAAAACATCACTGTGTGGATATGAGTCAGTAATTGCGAATCTCAACTATTCGATATCGATCTGTTGACCTTGCGGCTGGTAGCGAGCAAGTTGGACGGCGCGACCCCGGCAAGTAACGCGCGCTCAGAAAATGTCTAATACGGTATGAAGACAAAGTCCGATCAATCTGAAATTTGTATAGAAGAGCTTTTCTGCCCATAAAAGCTTAAGTTTACAAGTTGGACACTCTATCTCGTCTGTACGAAAAGTCGATCATATTTGCCATATTTGGTGACTTTTCAAAAAAAGAAACCAAATTCTATAATATATTGTACGTAATCTGTCTTCTATTCAATTTTTATAGAAATCGAAGGTCAAGAATTTTTGGTGCATTTTGGGTACATTCGCTTGTTTGGGCATGAAGATGAGGTCACAGGCGGCTGGTTTTGCGGCTATCGATTTTTTCTAGATCGATTCACCTACTCTCCAAATTTGGTTCTAATTGAAGTATTTTGAAATTTTTCTTCATAGTTAAGAGATTAGGTGATAACTATGATTAGGAGATCGCTATTGACGAGATATTTGGAATTTTGCGTTCTCAGGTATTGAAGAAACTTTCTAGAAAAAATGAGTAGTTAGAGTAGACTTTGAAAAGAGATATCTCTCCGGAAAGAATGACAGACAGACAGACAGACACCATAGTAAATATTAGTATGAAAGGGGGAAAGCGGAGTACAGTCACAACGCGCGAGTTACGCGCATTTTACGCGCATATTCGAATCTGCACTCCACTGCTGGTCTACGCGCGTTTTACGCGCACTTTACTCGCTTGCTAGTAGCAATCAGCACATAGCCGCACGTTAGGCGCGTGCTAGTAGCGCACTTGTGTCATAGCCGATACATGCACAGAGTGCCGATGTGATATCCGGTCCAGAAGGAGGTGACGTAAACCCGCGTTGAGTTGCTCTTCGGCAGCTTTCATAAGCGGGAGCGCGACAGTCATCTTTGTCTGCTCAGTTACCCTTTCGTCCTCCCGCATGAGGGTCAGAATCAGAAATGTACTCTACACGTACATGCTCATGTGTAAAAACATTTACACGCAACTTTTTGTTCATACGTTTTACTTTATTTGTGAAATATCCATTTGATTTTAAAGTCTCAAGCGAATTTCGGAGAGGGAAGCTGTTCAAACATGTTTGAAACATGTACACACTTACCGAATGTACGCTACACGTACACGCTAATGTACAGAACATGGCTTCGCGAGGTATTGTACGACGGGGTGTACGTGTTACATACATAGCTGGCGCGCGTACAATACATATAATTTATCGAGTCGCCCGCTCACCTACTCGGACATCACTCGCGCTGTGCACATCGATCGCCACGTTGTGGAGGATAAGGCGACCGGAGCAGTGATTGTCGGACGCCACGAGTGCTCGACTCCTCAGGAGACTGCCGCCGCTGACAAGCTCTTCCTGCAGGCGCTCGTTAGTGGAACAGCCGACCCCACTCTCATCAGACTTCTCAACGAGGGCCGTATCTCATCGCACCGCCACCCGCCGAATCGCAAGAAGGACGAGCACAGAATCATCAAGATCCAGTGCCCGGATGCTGACACTCGCACGGCTCTTCTGCGCGGAGTCTGGGGTCACCGCTGGAGCGCCTCGAGAACCTGCAGTTCCGGTACGCCAGGAGGGACTACACGCAACCGGATCTTGACCAGGACTACGCTCTCCGCGCTGAGGCCAAAAAAAAAGAACGAGGAGGCCGGCAAGGTGATCGTGGTGGTGAGGGACGGCCGCCTGCACACCCTGCGCACGCCTCGCCCGTTCACCGACCACAAGAAGCCGACACCCGCCCCTCCCACCGTGTGTATGTCAGTTGGTTCACAAATAAAGTGGTTCAATCATTCAGCGACCAGAATGCGCACACAGTCGAAATTATGAAATAGCAACTCGAAGAGTATCTTGAAAGCTGTGATGTGTATGTCGGTTGATTCACGAATAAAGCTGTTGAATCAATCAGAGAGTACACGCACAACACGAACACAACAAGATGCAGTCGCATTTATCGAAAATTTTACAGGCACGCAGTGGGATTTTGCATTTCAACTCGAGGTGACTTCTTAGACATCCCTGAGTCTCGTGGACCATGTTTGCAAAATCCTACTGATTGGCGCGAGATGCACATGTCTCACGTACTCAAAAATTTAACATTTTAATCCATGAATTTGACAGTCACGCCGTGGGATTTTGCAATTTAACTTGAGGTGACTTATTAGACATCCCTGAGTCTCGTGGACCATGTTTGCGAAATCCCACTGCTTGGCGCGAGTAGCACATGTCTCACGTATTCGAATATTAAACATCTTTAATTCATAACACTGACAGGCACGCAGTGGGATTTCGCAATTCAACTCGAGGTGACTTCTTAGACTATCCCTGAGTCCCGTGGACCATGTTTGCAAAATCCCACTGCTTGGCGCGAGTAGCACATGTCTCACGTATTCGAATACTAAACATCTTTAATTCATAACACTGACAGGCACGCAGTGAGATTTTGCAATTCAACTCGAGGTGACTTCTTAGACATCCCTGAGTCTCGTGGACCATGTTTGCAAAATCCTACTGATTGGCGCGAGATGCACATGTCTCACGTACTCAAAAATTTAACATTTTAATCCATGAATTTGACAGTCACGCCGTGGGATTTTGCAATTTAACTTGAGGTGACTTATTAGACATCCCTGAGTCTCGTGGACCATGTTTGCGAAATCCCACTGCTTGGCGCGAGTAGCACATGTCTCACGTATTCGAATATTAAACATCTTTAATTCATAACACTGACAGGCACGCAGTGGGATTTCGCAATTCAACTCGAGGTGACTTCTTAGACTATCCCTGAGTCCCGTGGACCATGTTTGCAAAATCCCACTGCTTGGCGCGAGTAGCACATGTCTCACGTATTCGAATACTAAACATCTTTAATTCATAACACTGACAGGCACGCAGTGAGATTTTGCAATTCAACTCGAGGTGACTTCTTAGACATCCCTGAGTCTCGTGGACCATGTTTGCAAAATCCTACTGATTGGCGCGAGATGCACATGTCTCACGTATGCAAATATTCAACATTTTTAATTCACAACTCGGACAGACACGCAGTGGGATTTCGCAATTCAACTCGAGGTGACTTCTTAGACATCCCTGAGTCTCGTGGACCATGTTTGCAAAATCCCACTGCTTGGCGCGAGATGCACATGTCTCACGTATGCAAATATTTAACATCTTTAATTCATAACACTGACAGGCACGCAGTGGGATTTCGCAATTCAACTCGAGGTGACTTCTTAGACTATCCCTGAGTCCCGTGGACCATGTTTGCAAAATCCCACTGCTTGGCGCGAGATGCACATGTCTCACGTATGCAAATATTTAACATTTTTAATTCATAACACTGACAGGCACGCAGTGGGATTTTGCAATTCAACTCGAGGTGACTTCTTAGACATCCCTGAGTCTCGTGGACCATGTTTGCAAAATCCTACTGATTGGTGCGAGATGCACATGTCTCACGTATTCAAATATTTAACATCTTTAATTCATAACACTGACAGGCACGCAGTGGGATTTCGCAATTCAACTCGAGGTGACTTCTTAGACTATCCCTGAGTCCCGTGGACCATGTTTGCAAAATCCCACTGCTTGGCGCGAGATGCACATGTCTCACGTATGCAAATATTTAACATCTTTAATTCAGAACACTGACAGGCACGCAGTGGGATTTCGCAATTCAACTCGAGGTGACTTCTTAAACTATCCCTGAGTCCCGTGGACCATGTTTGCAAAATCCCACTGCTTGGCGCGAGATGCACATGTCTCACGTATGCAAATATTTAACATTTTTAATTCTTAACACTGACAGGCACGCAGTGGGATTTCGCAATTCAACTCGAGGTGACTTCTTAGACTATCCCTGAGTCCCGTGGACCATGTTTGCAAAATCCCACTGCTTGGCGCGAGATGCACATGTCTCACGTATGCAAATATTTAACATCTTTAATTCATAACACTGACAGGCACGCAGTGGGATTTCGCAATTCAATTCGAGGTGACTTCTTAAACTATCCCTGAGTCCCGTGGACCATGTTTGCAAAATCCCACTGCTTGGCGCGAGATGCACATGTCTCACGTATGCAAATATTTAACATTTTTAATTCTTAACACTGACATGCACGCAGTGGGATTTCGCAATTCAACTCGAGGTGACTTCTTAGACATTTCTGAGTCCCGTGGACCATGTTTGCAAAATTCCACTGCTTGGCGCGAGATGCACATGTCTCACATATGCAAATATTAACCATTTTTAATTCATAACACTGACAGACACGCAGTGGGATTTTGCCATTCAACTCGAGGTGACTTCTTAGACATCCCTGAGTCTCGTGGACCATGTTTGCAAAATCCCACTGCTTGGCGCGAGATGCACATGTTTCACGTATGCAAATATTCAACATTTTTAATTCACAACTCTGACAGACACGCAGTGGGATTTCGCAATTCAACTCGAGGTGACTTCTTAGACATTTCTGAGTCCCGTGGACCATGTTTGCAAAATCCCACTGCTTGGCGCGAGATGCACATGTCTCACATATGCAAATATTAACCATTTTTAATTCATAACACTGACAGACACGCAGTGGGATTTTGCCATTCAACTCGAGGTGACTTCTTAGACATCCCTGAGTCTCGTGGACCATGTTTGCTAAATCCTACTGCTTGGCGCGAAATGCACATGTCTCACGTATGCAAATATTCAAAAAAATTTAATTCACAACTCTGACAGACACGCAGTGGGATTTTGCAATTCAACTCGAGGTGACTTCTTAGACATCCCTGAGTCTCGTGGACCATGTTTGCAAAATCCTACTGCTTGGCGCGAAATGCACATGTCTCACGTATGCAAATATTCAACATTTTTAATTCACAATTCTGACAGACACGCAGTGGGATTTTGCCATTCAACTCGAGGTGACTTCTTAGACATCCCTGAGTCTCGTGGACCATGTTTTCAAAATCCCACTGCTTGGCGCGAGATGCACATGTTTCACGTATGCAAATATTCAACATTTTTAATTCACAACTCTGACAGACACGCAGTGGGATTTTGCAATTCAACTCGAGGTGACTTCTTAGACATTTCTGAGTCCCGTGGACCATGTTTGCAAAATCCCACTGCTTGGCGCGAGATGCACATGTCTCACATATGCAAATATTAACCATTTTTAATTCATAACACTGACAGACACGCAGTGGGATTTTGCCATTCAACTCGAGGTGACTTCTTAGACATCCCTGAGTCTCGTGGACCATGTTTGCTAAATCCCACTGCTTGGCGCGAGATGCACATGTTTCACGTATGCAAATATTCAACATTTTTAATTCACAACTCTGACAGACACGCAGTGGGATTTTGCAATTCAACTCGAGGTGACTTCTTAGACATTTCTGAGTCCCGTGGACCATGTTTGCAAAATCCCACTGCTTGGCGCGAGATGCACATGTCTCACATATGCAAATATTAACCATTTTTAATTCATAACACTGACAAGCACGCAGTGGGATTTTGCAATTCAACTCGAGGTGACTTCTGCGATAATTCCACACACAATGCAACCCAACACGTTCTTGTTAAAGCTCTTATATTCGTTAATCACAAACAATACAATCTTCTCGCACACTTAAACAGATCGAGACGAGACAATCAATAAATCAATATCGAACAATAAGAATGAACCACTACTAGCAGAGTGACTCAGACAGGGGAGAGACGCGCACGACTCTAACAGGGGGCCGACGCTAGCGTCCGAGAATGAGGGGAAGAGGGGGAAGGCAACTGCCCGACAAGGGCTCTAGACAAATGACGCGCACGTCAGTAAACAATCACAAACTCACGAAAGGCTACAGTGAAGGGGGCGCGCACGCAACTCCCGACACACACAATGTTAATATCAATTAATGGCAAGAATGAGAGAGAGGGGTGTGGCCTCACGTACTCCTGGGGTTCGGCCTGGTGCGGCTCGAGCGGGGCGGATCCTCGGCCCTCTCAACTTCTCGCTCCTCGCACGACTCGACCTCCTCGGGCTCCTTGTACGTCTCGGACTCCTCGGGTCCTTCGCTCCCAAGCCGGCCAACGACGAGGCCTCAAACTTGGGTAATTAAACCGGCACGACGCGGCAATCACGAGTAGACGGCAACACAGTAGACAGCGCCACGGGTCAGAGACGACGGCGGCAAGAGGGGAAGCGCGGGGTAGAGCAGCAACACGGAAGCGTTCAAAGCGTTACAAAAGATGCGCGTTCTTGAGAGAAAGACATGTTCAGACGTTATCAATTCACTAATGCGGTTAATGGAGTTGCGTAATCCTGATTTTCTAGTTTCGTAACGTTTTAAACGGTGAATGAGCGGAAGATGCGATAATGGTTGGATTTCGAGATAGAAAAGATCAATTAACATGCGTGGCAATGCGCAACATACGTAATCACGTAAATCACCAGATAAAAGGAACGTTCACAAAATTAGAAGAATGACAACAGGTTCGTGGCCTAAATTTCGATGCGATTTCGAATATGGCCGTGCTTTTCGCTGCGTGGCGTTCTGCGTTGGGCTGCGCATGATAGTCAGCTCAGACAGGGCGGCATTTGTTAGTAGTTCGGAATAGAAAAATAGAAACATATGTTTTTCTTCTCTTTTCTCACGTTCTCTCGCTATGAAGCGATTGGGGTCGCGATGCATCGCAGTCGCGACATTCCCCCTTTCGCAAGGAAGGAGACGGCAGAGCGGGTGGTTCTATTTTTGCTGCGCGTCCTCGTTACTGTTGTTAAACTTGTTTACTGTGTCGCGTAGGTAACTAGTTGATGATCACCCTTTGCTTTTTGCGGATTAGCCTGCAACATTATTTTCGCCGGTATCGCTGATACAATTATCGATTTTTTCTAACGTGCGTTACCGAATGATTCGATGATCTCGCCGCCGCTATTGTTTAGATAGGCGTGTGCGCGCGCGTTGCCTTGTTGATGCTGCGGTGTTGTTTGCGCGCGCGCTGATGTTCTACAGCGTCATGGTCAGATCGTTTTCGCTAGAAAAATTTATTTTTCGTAATTTCAACGATAACATGTGACGTTCACAAACTAGCGAAGGCGTTGACAGATGCAACGTTGCAACAGAAAGCGGGAAGCAAGCGGAGGGTGACCATGTCCGCCCACATTGATCGATACTCCGGCACTAGATAACAATAAGGAGTCACGCGATGCATTATTGATTTCCGATCAATCCTTCCCCTATGCCGCAATGTTTTGAGTCAATATGCGCATTGATACCTCGTTCCAAAAATACGTTTCAATCCATAACGTTCCTTAGATAATAGTTGAAAAAAATATGACATAACAAGAGTTGAGATATTAGATGGTGCCGCCTTCCGGGGCTACCAATATCGGTCCATCAATGCGATAACGTTTCACTTCATACTTTTATTAAGCAACAGTAGAGCAAGTGTAATCAATAAAACCGGTGTGTCAAGGCAGTACAATTCTAATCAATTGTCAATGTGCAATGCAATGTTACCAAAGAATAACAACAACGTTTTAACACATCACCAAGTTACAATAACTATGTTACCAAATACCGTACAACTCGTTACAGTCTCGTTACCATGGCATGTTATTAGGCGAATCGATGACAATGTTACCCAGGTACTCCTCGTCGTTGTCATCCTAGAGGAAGCGCTTCTTGGGGACGAAGCCAACGCGCTGGCACTCGTTCTTCCACCTCCTCTCGAGCTCCGCCGCTTCCTCGCGGCCATACGTGAAAATGAGTGCCGATGTGTTCCACTCTCCGCTGGCCTCCCTGTAGCAGGCGCGTCTGATAGCTGCTTCCTCGTTGGTGTCCATCACCTTCTTGTCGCTGGGGAATGCCAACGGGCAGATTGTGGCCGAGTGGCCGTTGCCTCGGCAAACGTTGCACCTCATCAGCGGTGACCTCCCGCACGGCGAGTTCCGGTGAGGGACGTGGGGGGTGACGCAGATGGTGTCGAGGCCGAGCGTCTCCGCCTGGATTGACCTACTCAGCCAGCAGGTATACCTGGTGCAATAATTGTTCCAATGTTTCTCGCCGCACAGGGTGCACTTCGGCTCGTCTCCGTTCCTCGGCTGGTGGGCGTTAGGGTAGATCGGGGCGAGGTTCTGGTCGTGGTGAAGTGGCGGGGCCTGCGCGCAGCTTCCAGCGAAGGGATTGCCCTTGTTCTTCTTCACAGGCGGCTTATCCTCAAAGGGGGACCGCTCGCGCCGGTAATACCTCTTAGTCGACTGAACGGGCGATTGTTCAGGCGTTGCCTCCACCGACCATGGCTCCGAAGCACGGGACGAAGGGGTCCTGGGGTGGCTTCTCGGTGTAGCAAAGCCGCTCATCTTGCTCGTTGACGGAAACGTCTTCACCGGGGTGACGTCCTGCGGTTGCTTCTCGTTCTCCACCTGCTTCTCGTTCTCCACCTTGATGTGCTCGGCACCCTGAATAAAGTTATAATGATGACAGCTCATCAACGTTAAAAAATCAATGGTCACTGGAGTCAAGAACGTTTAAATCAGCGGTCTTAAGGAACGTTACCGTGTCGTTTTTGGCGTTGCTCCTCTCGGTGTTGAGCTCCAGCAGCTTGGTGAGCTTGTCCATGATCTCCATGTTGAACTTGTTCTGGACCTGCGTGTTCTGGATGAAGTCTTCGCGCGAGACGTAGCGCGACGAGGACGTGGACGCGTTGAACTTCCCCCGTTTCATCGCCTCCGGGGCGTGCCTGAACGCCTCGAGGAAGTTGTCTTCGGTGGGCACGTCCGCGTTGGATCCCTTCTGCTCATCGTTCTTCTGCTCATCGTTACCTCCGTTCTAAAAAAACCTCCATCTCGTCAACCTCCATCTCGAGCGCCTCTTCGGTGATGGTCTCGGGAACGACAGGGGTGTCTTCGCTCTCCTTCAACAGCTCATCCTCGTCGAACTCGGCGGTGGTGTCGTTGTTGGGGTCAGTAGGCTTCTTATCGTTGGCCATGATGACTGGGTTCGAGATATCTAAAATAGTTCCGTTAAATGGATAAATAATCGGCGACGCGGACAGTTGTGAATGATCATCCCGATAGGCGAAAGTTCATGACAATCACGAGGTTACACAGGTAAAAAACGTTAATTAGTTAATTAATCGTCGAAAACGAATTTTTAGGCCAAACAATTGCCAAAAAAGGGTGAGAAGCCGTTTTTTTTTTTTCTTTGTGGTTTCGCGCGCTCTACCGTACTCGCTCCCAAAGCATCTCGTTGCGGGACCTATTCTTACTCCGAGCGGCTCATCCCGTCGTCGTTTGTAGTGTTCCGTACGACTCTATTCCGGAGTTTGTATCGACCGTTAAAATCGATTTTGTTTTTTGCTGTGAGCTCTTCTGGTTGTGCCGCTCGAACCTCCAGCGGTACTATCATGTTCACTGATCTGTCCACCAGGCCATTTTTAGTTTTGAGCGTTACTGATCTGCATTTGCCGTCTGCGTTGCGGTGTAGTTCCAATACGAGTGCGAGTGGCCAATCTAAGCGATGTTTCTCACGATCTGCTATGAGTACTACTTCTCCCTTGACGGGCTCAAGAACTGCGTTGGCGCGTTTATTCGATCTGATGTTCAATTTGTGTCTTTCCCTGAGGGATTTGAGATACTCCTGTTGCCACAGGAACCGAAATTTCTCTCTCATGTTCTGCGATTTGAGAATGTTACTGACTATCGTTTTGTACGTCTTCTTATCCTCTGGATCCGGATCGTAATCTGGGTCCTTGGACGATTCAGGCTCCATTTTGAGGAGAATAGGTTCGAGTAGCGGGTCAATCACATCAGCTGGCCGGAGTACTCTCCATGAATCGATTGCTTCGGCTACATACGTTATTGGGCGTTTGTTGAGAATGCCCTCTGATTCGATCAGTAGTGTTCTCATCTCTATCAGCGAGAGTTTCTTGTTTCTGTTCAGCTTGTTGTAGACTGATTTGCACAGCCCGACCACTCTCTCGTAGCACCCGCCCTTCCAAGGAGAGAGTGGTGTGATGAATCTCCACTCTATATGAGTGTCTGTTTTGTCGATAGCGCAAATCTTCGCTGCGAGTTCAAACTGCTTCGCGTTGTCGCTTAGGATCAATTGTGGTCTGCCTCTCCTCGCTGCAAATTGGCGTAGTGAGTTCATGAGTTCGTCTGTAGTGAGCGACGTTACCGTATCGATGTGAATGAGGCGGGTGGTCAGACACGTATAACGACGATTCCCCACACTTTCACCTCTTCTTTCGTTATGAGTGGTCCAAAATAATCTATTCCGACAGTGTTCCAGGCTCGTTTTTCGACCACTCTGGTCGAAGGAAGATCGGGAGAGTTTGGGTATGGGTATGGTAGACCGTTGTGGCGTTTGCAGACTACGCACTTGCTCAATACGCCGCGTGTCATCTGTCGCAGGCTCGTTACCCAGTAATTGTCACGTACCGTCGCCATGGTGTGATTAGTACTGCCGTGACCGCATTTTGCATGAGCGTCACGAATGATCAGTTTCATGAGTGGTGTGCGTTCTGCGATTAGGATTGGTTGTCTTGCGCTGTACGAGAGATCGGAGTTGTTCAACCTCCCGACACATCTTAGCAACCCGTTTCTCATTTCCGGATTCAGTTCTTTGTATTTTGACAATGTTTCCGGTGTGAAATGCGTTTTTTGATGGATTTTGATTGCCCAATCGAGTGCTCTCTTGTGGGGGGAACGAATGGTCAAATCGAGCGTCTGCGTTTGAATGTTTGTACGGCCTTTTTCGTTACATTTTTTAATCAGGTTCGAGACCCATCTTGTGACATGAGTTGCGTTATGTAAGTAGTTCTGGAGAGAGCTGAAATCTTTTATGTTCAGTGCGTTGGCATAGTCTGGTGTGTTCTCTGCGTTTGTAGCAAAAATGCACGTTTCTTCGCTTTCTCGCACTGTGACCCAGTGATGGTTCTTATCGATCCAATCAGCTGGTGCATTATTGAGAAAATCGGGTCCGTTCCACCATGTTTTATTCGTTTTGAGAGTTTCTCCCTCTTCTCCTCTCGTTATCAAATCAGCTGGATTCACGTGCGTGTTTACGTAGTGTATCGATGATTTGATATTCTTCTCTTCATATATCGTTTGCAGTGTCGTTACAATCTCTTTCGTTCTGTTCGCGACGAACGTATCTTGTTTCTGTTTGGAATTCTTTATCCAATCGATCACCGATGTGTTGTCGATGAAGAAGTGAAGTTCACTTATATCCACGTTGCGCGAGAGTTCGGTGTGAACGAATTTGCAGGCGCGAACAGCTGTCAGCGCGCCCATCAATTCGAGGCGCGGTATGGACAGGCTGGGAGGATTCGTTTTATTCTCACTCTCGCCCATAGCCGATTTAGTTTCGTTTTTCCTTGCCTTTGATTTGTTGCTGGTAGGTGAGAGGCGTTGTTTTGCATAGAGAAGATGCGTGCGCACTTCTCCCGTTCTTGTAGTCTCTCGCAGGTATACGCAACATCCATAGGCTGTTACTGACGCGTCACTAAACGTGACGAGCTCGAAACGAGATGTTGTTGACGATACTATTCTGCGTGGAATGCTGATGTTCACGTTCGCTATGTTCGCTAGTCTGTTCCACTTTTCGATCTGTTCTTTGTCGAGTTTGTCGTCCCACTCTCTCTTCGTTCTCCACAGCTCTTGTTGGAATTCTTTGCATAGAGTGAGAGTGGGGCAGAGAATACCGAGAGGGTCGAAATTGCTGGCGATTGCCGATGTCACTTTGCGTTTAGTTAGCACTGCGTGCGTTTCCACGTGTGTTTTGACCTGGAGTGTGTCGCTTTCGGTACTCCATCGCAGTCCGAGCAGTTTCTGGTTTTCTTGTTTTGCTCTGTCCTTCTCAGGAATCGACGAATTAACGGTTTGGTCGTTTGAGATGTACTCGCGGAGGTTCATTTTCACGTTTTGGAATACGGTTTTGGACACGGTGATTTGTTCCCGCGCCGACGTTTCGTCCTCTGCGAATAGTAGAACGTTGTCCACATAACAGTTTTCGAGGATGCGCTCTCCAATTTCCGGTATCGTTGCGAGGATGAATCTGATTGAGGCTGCGAGTAGGAAGGGGCTCGCGTTCAGTCCGAAACACACCCTTGAAAACATGTATTCCACGATGTTGTCCTCATTTGGCGGTTTGGTTGGGTCCTTCACCCACAAAAATCGCGTTGCGTTCCTATCCTCCTCGTTCAGATTCAGTTGCAAAAATGCTTTCTCAACGTCTGCAATTACTAGAATCGCTGGTGTGCGTGCGCGTAACAGAATGCCGCACAATGCCGGCAAATAGTTGGGCCCGGCGTTGAGGCAGTCGTTGAGGGAAGGTGCGTTCTTGTAGTGAGATGATGCGTCATAGACTATCCTTAGCTTTGTTGTCAAGCTGTCCATTTTTATAACACAGGAGTGAGGGATATAGTACGTTCGACCGGGTGTGCTTTGTTTTGATGCCGGCTCAATGATGCCAAGCGCGAGCTGTTCTTGTATAATTGCGTTGTAATCTCTTGCTAGATCCGCTCTTCTGTTTAAATTTTCCAGTAAATTGTGGAGTCGCTTCATTGCTATGCAGTAGTTGTCTGATAACGGTGTGTGACCTTCTTTCCACGGCAATCCCACATGTATGCCTTTCTCGTCAATGTACGTTGTTTTGTTGAAATTCTCTTCTACGCGTTTATTGATTTGATGCAGTGTGTCATATTCGTGTGGGTCCGAAATTCCCAACGAATCGAGTGTCCACTGTCGTTCTAATTTCTCGTCGAATGTTAGATATGTGTGGTTTGAATCTTCGGTTGTAATCTTGTTTGTTGCAGGGTGTTCTCGTTCAGTCCTCGACGACGCCTCGGCCGTGTCCACCGACGAGTTCACCCTCGCCCCCATCTCCGGAGCGTACGCCCTCCCAAGTGAGTATCCAAATATTGTTGGCAGCGCTCTTAGCCCCGAGGGGAGGTTCTTGGCTAACATCTTATCAGATAGTGAGATTAGGTTCATGAGGTCGTTTCCAATTAGGATGTCTGGGTTGACTACCGTGTCGTGTACATTTGTGACCACTAACTCCTCCGTTTCGATTGTTTCTTTATCACCGTCGCTCAGTTCGTATGTGAAAAATCTGTGCGTTAATTCCGGTTGCGTTGCTAACGTTACTTTCACTGACTGGTTGATCCCTACCAGTTCCGAGACGGTCAAGCCGGTCTCGACCTGACGGCGGATCCCCCCAAACACAATGAATTCTTGCGTTGTTCTATTGCGCGTTTCCAATTCCAGTTCATCTGCGAGCGATTGCGTAATGAAACTACGGTTTGATCCCGAGTCCAGCATTATAATCACCTCCTTAGTTTCATTGGTTATTGGGTTTTTAATTGTTGCCTTGATTGTTTGTAGAGCCACCTTCGTTAGATTAACGGGTACTCTGTGATACGTTGATGTTCGATCGGTTGATAGATGGTTGACTGTAATAGTCTCGTTTCGTTCTTTTTCTGTTTTATTAGCGAAAACACTCGCCGTTCTCGGTTATTGTCGTTTCACATGCGGTCATTTGCAGGTCTCCAGCTGCCTCGCCGGGCTGCTGTGCCTCTCCCGAGACGGGTTCCAGGGAGGGACTCTCCCAGTCGTCCTGCGTGGGCTCGTCGTTTGTGGGTGCGTTCATGCCGTACCACCTGTCCTCCTCTTCCGACAGGTCAGGCATGTTCATGTAGTTCACTCTGTTCATGCCCAGCTGAGTGTAGTTCCACAACTCCTTGTTCTTGCACTGATCCGCTCTGTGTGTGTTTTGGTAACACTTGAAACAACGGCCTTCTGCCATCACCAGTGCCCTCGCCATCGTGATATTTGAGTGGCGGCTCATGCAGTTGTAGGCGTTGTGCGACGAAGTTCTGCAAAAGAAGCAGCCCATGTCCGGTTTTATGTAGTTCGAGTTGTAGCGTAGGGGTGTAGCGAGCGTTGTCTGATTATTTCCCGTTTCAGGACCCGTGTGGCGCTGTCCCTGCGGGCGCGTCTGCGAGCCGTTCGACTGCCACTGCCCCGTGGCTCCTCGTCCTTGCCCGCCTTCACCCGTACGGCTGTTGCTGACGTTCTGCTGTGGATGGAACTGAGCCCGTAGCGGTTGCCGACTCGTGTATGTCCCGCTCCTCTGACCGCTGTAAGTGTTTTGTCTGTTATAGTTGTTGCTGGGGTTGCTGTTGTAGTTGTAGCTCGGTTGATTGTTGTTGTTGTAGTTGTTGTTCGGTTGGTTGTTGAAGTTCACAAGCGTCTTGTTCTCGCCCTTGTTGTCAGAGTTCGGTTTGGGCATGTCGGTGTTGAAGTTTCTCACATTCTCCTCTGTTTTGACCAACTTACCGATGTGCTTGATCAAGTCATCGATAGTTGTGGGCGTTTTCTTTTCGTCCCACTCGAGTATTTTGAATTTTATTTTCTTTTGGAGACGGGGAGGAAACTTCGAAATGATGTGTCCCTGAGCGAAGGTGACCAGCGCGTTCTGAGTGGTGTTCGTTGCGTTAGAGTAGCGTTGTCCGAGACACATGGCCGCGCGCACGCGTTCGAATACCGCCCTGCACTCCTTGCTGTTGTCGGAGGCTTGCGGAATCTCGTTCATCAGGTTCCACACCTTCTGTTGAATCTCGATGGGGTTGTGATAGCGGTCAAGTAGCGTTTCGATGGCCATGTTGTAGTACTCTGCTTTTTTTCGGGATGTGCTGTAGTACGTTTCTGTCGGTGATTGAGTTGTTGAGCAAGTACATCTTCTGCGCCTTGTTGTATTCGTGCTCAGGGCGCTCATGAACGAGAGGACAGAAGAGATCCCAGAAATCGTCGAACGATTGCTGAGTGCCGTCGAACTTGGGTAGCTTGAGGTCCTCATGGTTCACTCGGAACATTTCCGACTGAGTAGGTGCGCGCATTTGGAATGGGTGGCCTTGTATATAGCCGAACGTATCCGAATGGTTGTTCATGTGGTTGTACATAAGCGGTGGGTGATTTGTCATGGGGTTGAACATCATGGGATTGTTCGTGTTACCGTTGTACTGCGTGTTCCATCTCATGTTCATGTTATCGTTGTTCTGGTTGCGGGTGTTATTGTTTCGGTTGCTTACGTTTTGCATTGCAGGCTGCGCATGGATAGGATGAACGGCAGCGGCGCGGTCGTGTTCTACAGGCAGTGCTCCCCCGGACATCTGCTCTGACCCTCTGCCCGGTGAGTTGTTTGTATGGTTTGCACGAGGATGTTCAAAGGACTCGGTTCTCTGTTGCAGGTCCGCGATTGGCGACAGCTCGTCCATCAACGGTGGGCACTGACGAGCTAGAGGCGTACTCGTCTCGCGGTGCTGTGTGCGCGAGATCGCCCGATGGAACGTCGTCGTTGCCTGCCTGCCGCTCAGGTGAGATGAGTTGTCGTCACTAGCGTTCAGTTTGCTGTTATCGAACTGCGCTCCCCAGTTGTCACACTGATTGTTCATTTGCGCATAGACGATTTTTGCCTCGCTGTAACCCACTCTCTCCGCAAATTTGCGCACCTGGTCCCTATACTCGTTTCGTTTCTCGTCCGAAATTGTTGTGTTTTCAATGCGGCGCAGCGTCTCTGTGAACGCTTTCACCATGTTCTCGTATTCTCCCGATGCTGTTCCCATGATGGTGTACAACGCCGCGCGCGTATGATTTACGTTACTGTTCTCATAGAACCTGTCGAAAACGCGCTGCATATTGTTCTTTAGCTCGTTTTTGATCAATGCTGCCGGTCTAGATATCTGTTGTTTCAGAGTCGTCGACAGCGGCCCGGTGACGTCATCGATAGTCGGATGATCGGCGACGTCGTCGAGTCGGAGACCGCCGAACTCACTACGCTCCTGTTCATCCTCGCCAACCACCGAATCTGCGTGCATACTCATGTTGATAAATATATTCGATTCAGTGTTGATGCAATGTTGTGGCAGTGGTTCGAGTGGGTGGCCGATGCTGTTCGAGGAGTTGAAATCGTTCAGTTTCTCCTGATTGCAGCTTTCGGGTTCGTTTCGTTAAAGGCCGATGCACCATGCGATAATTCCACACACAATGCAACCCAACACGTTCTTGTTAAAGCTCTTATATTCGTTAATCACAAACAATACAATCTTCTCGCACACTTAAACAGATCGAGACGAGACAATCAATAAATCAATATCGAACAATAAGAATGAACCACTACTAGCAGAGTGACTCAGACAGGGGAGAGACGCGCACGACTCTAACAGGGGGCCGACGCTAGCGTCCGAGAATGAGGGGAAGAGGGGGAAGGCAACTGCCCGACAAGGGCTCTAGACAAATGACGCGCACGTCAGTAAACAATCACAAACTCACGAAAGGCTACAGTGAAGGGGGCGCGCACGCAACTCCCGACACACACAATGTTAATATCAATTAATGGCAAGAATGAGAGAGAGGGGTGTGGCCTCACGTACTCCTGGGGTTCGGCCTGGTGCGGCTCGAGCGGGGCGGATCCTCGGCCCTCTCAACTTCTCGCTCCTCGCACGACTCGACCTCCTCGGGCTCCTTGTACTTCTCGGACTCCTCGGGTCCTTCGCTCCCAAGCCGGCCAACGACGAGGCCTCAAACTTGGGTAATTAAACCGGCACGACGCGGCAATCACGAGTAGACGGCAACACAGTAGACAGCGCCACGGGTCAGAGACGACGGCGGCAAGAGGGGAAGCGCGGGGTAGAGCAGCAACACGGAAGCGTTCAAAGCGTTACAAAAGATGCGCGTTCTTGAGAGAAAGACATGTTCAGACGTTATCAATTCACTAATGCGGTTAATGGAGTTGCGTAATCCTGATTTTCTAGTTTCGTAACGTTTTAAACGGTGAATGAGCGGAAGATGCGATAATGGTTGGATTTCGAGATAGAAAAGATCAATTAACATGCGTGGCAATGCGCAACATACGTAATCACGTAAATCACCAGATAAAAGGAACGTTCACAAAATTAGAAGAATGACAACAGGTTCGTGGCCTAAATTTCGATGCGATTTCGAATATGGCCGTGCTTTTCGCTGCGTGGCGTTCTGCGTTGGGCTGCGCATGATAGTCAGCTCAGACAGGGCGGCATTTGTTAGTAGTTCGGAATAGAAAAATAGAAACATATGTTTTTCTTCTCTTTTCTCACGTTCTCTCGCTATGAAGCGATTGGGGTCGCGATGCATCGCAGTCGCGACACCGATCATGTTGTGGAGAATTGTTGTGATGTAGGGTCCGAGTCCCAACCCTTTGATGTGTTCTTCCAGATCGCATACAACGTCCGACATCGTCATCAAACTCCATCGGAACATTGCCACACAACGCAGCAGCTGCAATAAACACCAGTCACTTTCGTAACATATAACAACTACTGTTTCAGCAATAGCCCACCGTCAAATCCAACGACGAAGATCGCAAACATTGAAGATGAGCCAACAACTTGGCAATGCCTTGCTCCGCCAGCTCTCGATCCTCTTCGCTTCTGGTTGCGTGACTGATTTGCAACCAGAAACGATACGGGAGTCGCGTGTCGAAAGTCTCGATGATGCCTCCTAGAACAAATGTGTATCTGCTGACGGTTTCATTCATTCATTCATATATATATATATACATACATATACATATTTCAGACTCGAAGGTTGCTCCTCGAAATATTAGTTTGACCCACTTCACAATTTAGAGAAAAAGTCGCTGAGCCCGAAACGTTCTTGCGCATCACAAGCGCTCGCGCTCTTTGCGCAAACGCACTTTTCATAAATCAGCTCGATTGTTTTATTTTGTTGTTGTTTGTTGATGTTCGATGATTTGTTTATCAAGACGTTTTCTGATTGGGCTCGAATGTGGAGAGTACTCGTCCTGTTTCAAGGCGTAAGGTGTTTCGAAACGCTCGAAATTGAAGTTTGTCGTGAAAACGTCATTTTTCAATGTTTTCGTCTCTGTTTCATTGTTGAAGTTATTCAAATTGGTAGGTTATTGATAATGCTTAATGTTTTACCACGCGTTGTTTCGAAACTCCCGAGTTAAGTTTTGCCGTGAATACGCTCGCCAGTTTCCGATTTCGTTTTATTTCGTTTCTACTTGCACTGGAAATCTGATTTGTTATCACTTTTCAGGATGTCCGGTAAACTACCATATCAGAAAAAACTTACTACCCGTCGGGTTTCGTCTGCCGTCGGCCCCACCGATTCCTGTCAGTGCATCACCGCCTATTCCACCAGGTGTGTCATTTTGTGAAACGTGTATTTACACCTTATTAAAGAGAAAGCGCCCCCGGTTTGGGCCAATCATGCCCCCACCGCTTGGTCGTCATCCATCTATTCCCATGGTATTGCCGCGCCTCGCAGGTAC
>CAWZYM010000548.1:0-28513 GCA_963966185.1 Rhabditoides inermis | reverse complement strand
ATAATATGGCCGCTTTGCACTGGTATGAGCGAGAGAGCCTGTTGGCACATGTCTCCATTGAAAACATGTCAGTCCTTTTGCTCAACTGAGACAACGGTACAAACCAACTACTTTTACTTGGAAGTACTTTTGAAAGATAATGACGTTTTGCTATCACTACAATATCCATTTTTACATTTAAAACAACAACAACAACAACACCAACCGCACCTTGCAATAGTGGGAGACGTGCTTGAGCGACTTGTAGAGACGGCGCGCGGCGGACTGCACCTCGCGGAAGTCGGTGGAGAGGAGGGCGAGAGGGGCTGCGAGGGAGAGGATGAGAACAATGTGAATGCTATTTGCAGTGCATGCATTTAGTTCGGTAAAACATTTCTGCATCAACTACTATACTTTCCTCGAGCACCAAAGAGGAGAGGAGCTGCTGTGAGGGGGATAGAACGACACATTGATGCGCAAAGAAATCATATACGCGATCTTAAATACGCATTCTTCGCGGAAGTCGGCCGAAAGAAGAGGGGCTGAAGGGATGGCGGATAAGAAATTACAATGTAGAATCGGAAGAAAAAATCCCCTCAACATAGCAACTGCCACTTCCTCAGGCACCAAAGGAGCATATGTGCACCACTGACCATCGTCAGTCTTCTCCTCCTCCTCTCCGTGCTCGTTCACTAGGATGGTGTCGTCTTCGGGCGCGACTGGGATGACCTGATAAGAGTTATTGATTGATGGACTAGAATAATGAATAGATAATGAACCTATCAAATAATCAGTCATGATGAATCAGTGGTCAGTGGAATAAATGTATCACACCGATCAATAAATCAATAAGTTGATATCAATGTCAACGCACCGCAACCACCATCTCCTCCTCCTCCTCCGGCGGCTCGGCCCGAATCGCCGGATGGATGACGTTGTTGAAGTCGACGCAGATCTCGATCGGCTTCTGAAAACAACAATAACAGTACTAAAACTAAAAAATCACTTTGACAATATGTTTCTATGTGAATAACTTTACAAAGGTGTCAGTGAACAAGCAATCAGCGTAGAATCGCGACGCGACAGAAATGGAAAAAAGTGAAATCACCCGTTGTGCTTCGGGCAGCACGTGCCAGTTGTTGAGAGCAGCAGCGTCAACGGTGGACTGAACAAGTAAGATGTCATTATCAGAAGTCAGGAACAGGATAGTGCGAACTGCGAACAAGGTGCACAGGAACTGAGCAAGCTGAGCTGCTCACTCATCAAGAGAGAGAGAGAGAGTCGTTCCTACCATGTGCACCTATTATTCATGATCATGGCTACACCAAACCTCGTCAATGTTCACGTTCATGTTCAAATGCACATCGGCAGGACTGTATGGGTGGGTTAGACATCGCAGGGCAGTCTATTACCATCTCCCCCACTCACCTCTCTTCTTCCTCCTTCTCCTTCTCCACCTCCACTCCAGTCCCCTCCGCCTCCCCGAACGACACGCTGCCACCGAAAGAGCGCGCCACCTGGATTGTGACGGATACGTTTCAGAGCCCATTGACAATGTTTTGTAAATAATATCTTTATTTATTATTTATCAAGAGGAAACTTATTGATTACACCACAATAAAATCTCTCCCAGGTTCTTATGAATGATTTAATTTTGTGTATGTGTCATGATAACGTTTAGAGATTCCGAATGAACATTCGATTTGATTCGAAACTCACATTGACGAGTTGTAGCTCGAGTGCGAGCCGGGCGTGGCGGCGGCAGCGCGAGAAGTCGATGAGCGCATCGCCGTCGGAGAGAAACCACACGCCCACGGCGGCGGAGGAGCGGACCAGCTGCAAGAAGGTCAGACTCAACTTTGGCTGGCAAAAGACCACGCGCCCCCCTCAACCTCAGAAAGAATCCCAGAAAGATCTCAGAACGCGTCCCCCCAACCTCAGAAAGATCCTCAGAAAGTGCATTTTTTGTACTATATAGCGGCGTTTTGATAGATAATATTCGAGTCTGACCTAAAGAGATGATCTGGTTCCCCTAACACGCGGTCAAGTAGCGGGCAGTATCCGCCCACCCCCGCAACTGTGTTCCCCAACACACCGTACCGTCACTGTGCATTATGCACTTGTCGCAAACATGATTAGACTAGAAAGATAAAATTATGAATAATAAACTATTATAATAGAAATATTAGAAAATAACCTCGATGAGCTGCGCGGAGAGTGGGTCTTTGAACGTGTCGGGGACGCCCGAGAAGCGCACCAGAGCGCGCATCTGATGATAGGGATGATGAAAGACAAGATGGTGAGAACGAACGTAAACATTACAACGAAAACAATGCTACAGTTGTGTTGAAAAATATAAAATCGTACTGCGCGCGGATATGAAGTGAGACTTGATCAATAATAATACAGTTAGGAACACACTATCAATGCACTAGCTGACACTATGATTTATCTGCTTGTTTGCATTTTTTGGCATCCTGGAAAATTCATCACTTCATCACTTCATCACTTCATCACTTTGACTTCATCACTTCATCACATGTGATGAAGTGATGAAGTGATGAAGTGATGAAGTGATGAAGTGATGAAGTGATGAAGTGATGAACTTTTTTCTTCGTAGTTTTGAAGTTGTATTTAGTGGTTTGTCAAATGTTGTTTTGAATATTTGAAACATAATACCGCAACAGATGTTCGTTTGTCCACTTACTCATAAAGACCAAGATGAAGAAGATGTTCCATTGAAAACTTGTAGGGTAGGATGCAAATGATGGTGTGCTACTGTAGAATGCTACATCAATATTATTTGGCAGATACCAACTGAGCCCTTGCCATACCACGAAAGATGACGACGTATTGACGACGTCAGGTTCCGTTGGTGGATAAGTGTTTACTTATGCCCGACAGTATCAGTGCGTCCCTCAAACACAGATCAGGATGAGGAACATGCAATGAAAGAGGAAGAGGACGATGAAAGAGAAAGAGGAAGATGAAACTTACCATTTGGAACATTGTCCTCTTCCATGTAAATTGGCATAGGTATCTTCCCGCTTCTGTCGCTTTTCAGATCGTTATGGTTATCGCTATGGAGGAAAGCTCAAACTTATAAACAAAACCGATCAAAAGTTTACAAAGCAGTTTACAAATTAAAAAGTTCAAAATTGTTACAAAAAAAGAAAATTGAAACTTCATCACTTCATCACTTCATCACTTCATCACTTCATCACTTCATCACTTCATCACATGTGATGAAGGATGAAGTGATGAAGTGATGAATTTTCCAGGACACCGCATTTTTTTTTTGCATTTTGCAAAACTTGTAAAACACAATTTCTTTGTTTTTGTCGTAGTTCATAGTTTGTGTATTGATCTCCATCCGGACAGCTTCCTGACACTTTCGTGGATTCTATGAAAGGACGTCGCGGACGAATGGATGGGACAGCATTCGACCCGCTCGCGTGCGCACCGCCAGGCACGGTTCAAACATGAAGAGCTAACTTCCATTCCCTATTGGCGTGGGTCAGTCTCTTTCGATCCCCGAGAGAGACGACCGCTACTTTACAACAATGCTCATTTACACAACGAACACTGCTGAATATGCTGTGCTTTCTGAAATGAACTTCTAGACAACCAGAAATGAAGAGTGGACTGTTAACTTCCATTCCCTATTGGCGTGGGTCAGTCTCTTTCTATCCCCGAGAGATACGACCGCTACTGTACAACAATGCACAAAAGCTCATTTGCATAACGAACACTGATTTCCCTGAATTCTGTGCGCTGTGAAATGAACTTCTAGACAACCAGACATGTAGAGTGGACTGTCTTTCGATCCCCGAGATAACCGCTACTGTACAACCAAAAAAAATTTTAGTGTAGCGGTTTGCACTCGATATCTGGAGCCGTTCACTGTGAGACAATAAGGAGGAGCCAAATAAGCCTGCTGGGAGTGCACAAAGTCGGTAACTCACGGATTTTTAGATTTTGCAACATATTGGTGACGAATGGATCGACCGGGAGCAAGTATGTATGCAAATTGACGCGAGAAGTTCGAAAACGTTCGACGGTAGAGGCAACGTGGTCCATAAGGCTCACGCGTTCGAGGATGGATCAAGGCCGCATACTCTATATGGAAGAAGAAAGAAAACTCTCAAAAATGCTACCCACCGGATGAGGCTTTGCTATAGAAAGCAGTATCCTCCAAATCCCATCCTGGGACAAATAACTAAACCTTTGTAGATTCCGCCCCAAGATTTTTTTGTGTATTATGATATGTCTGCACCTATGGATTATCATTATTGTTCCAAACACGGAACGTAACCATTTTATCGATTAAAAAACTATCAGATTTTTCTCTTGTTGCTGTCCTCATTTCCTTATTTCCAACCTTGTATGATTCACTATTTGAGTGAACGATCGGTCGTTCATTTGCTTACATTCGTCCTGAGACAGCAAAAAAGTAGAGTGTTAGGGGCTTTTAAAGCAATATGAAATCATAAGCGGAGTCGATGGTTGTACGGTGGTTGATGAAATATTGTGCTTCCATGTGCGTCGTGCTTCTTTCTCGAGTTCTTTCTATGCAATAATGACAAATAAAAACGATTGTACATGAAAATATTGGAAACAACGCACATGTTTTAAAACAATGTAGATTTTTTTCATGTACAAATATTCACGGAATTTCTTCTTCTGTATATATTTTGCACTGTCCCGATCACAAGCTTTGACCATTTGGCCGTGACATTATCTCGTTATCTGATTAAACAAAAAATGAACCAAGAACACCAATAAATTTAGCATGCAGGATTTACACGTAAAGCATAGTTCAATCTCATTTTCATCATTCAAATTGACACCTGGGTGAGAAACACGATTCAGCATGAAAAGAAGCCGCTGTGATAAAAGTCACATTGAGTATAAATAAACAAACTTTCGGATTTTAAACTAACCAAGTATATATTTTCGATCTGTTTACGAAAGATCACAGTATTACGATTATTTCACTCATCGAGAAAATTCGATGATACAAAGTGGCTGTTTCAAATTGACATCTTTCGATCTATACGCTTTTCACTGGCTCAATGACGTCCGATCGAAATGGGAACTGCACCACTGAACTTCCCATGTTTCCCTTCATCTCATCAAAATGTTGTCTCAGCATTTCGTTTTCATGATTTACTATGTTTCACACTCGAGTATCGAGAACCCGGTGTGAGAGGGGAGCGTAGAAGAGTTGCGTCTCTCTGGATGTGCTCTGCCACAGGCGGGCGAGGCTGCGATGCGATAACATATCTGACTTCCTCCCCCCTTCGAAATCATGAAATCAAAACTGATCATTCTGAAAATGTTTTCAGTTTGTTACAAACATTTGAAGCTATATAGGTCTCATATGGCCGCATCGACGCGGTAAAAGCTTGAATTGTCATTGTACGCGATTCGCAAATGAAAAAGCACATTGAAAAAAAACTTTTACCGATCATTTTCTAGGTAAAACATACAAATACAAGTTCTCTACAAATCCTCTCATCAAAGTGATCGTACAACAACCTGGAAATAATATGCCTTATCAGAGTCTCAAGTGATCTAATTCCTTATTTTTCTATTTCCATTAATTTTGATTGTGAAAATGAAAAAGAGAATTTTTTCAATTTTTTTTCGAATTTGCACTGATTTTTTTTGTTTATTATTTTTCGTTTGTGCCTACTTAACACAAATTTTCAAAGTCAATATTTTTTTGATTTTTTTTTGAAATGGAAAAAAATCAAAAAAATCTAAGAAATGAGTGAAAATGAAAATACAAAATAAATAAAAAAAATTCATTTTTTGGCTAGGATTTTCTCGTGATCTGTTTGATCGTATTGATTAAGTGGTTAATTTGTGTATGAGCGAGACAAATAATAATCATGAAAAATATAAATAACAATATTTTTCAGTGCGCGGCAATCTCTGGAAATCTTCGATCGGGAGGAGATATTATTGGAAACAATCGGTTGTGGTTCTCGTTGTGACAAATAAACAACTTCACCGTTTACACACTTTTATGTCTCCGCTGCTCTACGACATAAATACTTTAAGGCTCCGGCATAAGTAGGGACCGGTTTATGCTTATGCGGATGGCCTTTGAGGCCCACGAATATACAATCATTGCGCGAGCAACTGATAGAACACGGTTCGTAAACGTGGGCCAATATTCGATGGGGCGAAAAGTGGGAAGGGTTCTCTCTCCACGGCGGCTCTTCTATATGGGGACAGTGGAAGGGGTTGGGGACTCGTCGAGGGTGTCGCATCCTTTTCTTCGGGCAAGAGAGTGGCGGGGTTGCCGCGAGCCTGTCCCGAAAGCTTCCTGTCCTACTCCCGGAGCGCCGGCGTTTCCATTTTTTCCGTACCTGGAAATATATCATTAGCTTCTCTTTACGCCTAAAGAGGAGCTGAAAGGTTGCTATGTCATGGATTCTCTGAGCTGAAAGCATTAGCTGATAGCTGTGGTATGAGTGAGTGACTCAAAAAGTGGAAACGCTCTTCGTGGGCTCTGGAAGATGAGCAGAATAAAGTACCGAGATACTGTGCGCGGGGTTCCGCTCTATAGCGGTAGCGAGTGCCCAGTACATGCGGGGACGGATCAGAACAATGATAAATGATCACACAGATCAATCTGTGAGCCCTGTACTGGGAAAAGGGAATAGTTGATAATTATAACCATTACGCGCGTTGGCAAGTAGCTGAAATACGGCGGACAGCTCCGCGTGACTGTACAACCAACAGCGGTCGAACCGATGCCATTATGCTCTAAGGTTTTAATCCGAATAAACTCTATACGGATAAGGGCACATACACAAGAATACCAGATACTTTTGTGATCCTTCGTCAAGTTATTTCTTATCCTCCGCGAGGGTCGCGCTCACTTGTCGGGCGGGTGGGATTTTCCCGTTTTCAGGGATGGGAGGGAGGGAAAGCAAAAGCCTTGAATGGCGTTTCGTCTCGCCGCCGGCGCGGTGCAGTTCGCGGGAGTGTTGCACCGACCGCGGCACTACGCACTACACTACACTACTCACACCTCCGCCCTAAATTGTATTATGTCTCCGCTGCTCTACGACATAAATACTTTAAGGCTCCGGCATAAGTAGGGACCGGTTTATGCTTGAAACATGCAAAGGGAGATGTGTGCTCTACGTCACAATGAGAGCGTATGAGCGGGCCTCACGGGGGAAATGGTCACACACACCAACCTTAATTCACTTCGTCTGGTGATGCTGACTCCGTCTCCGCATATGAGACATCGGGCAGATCGGGCTTCGGGCACGTCAGGAGTATCCGCACTGTAAAGCGATAGTGAATATCAGTTACGGCCGTTCAATCGCGGAGCGCATATTACTCCGGTGCGTTTAAATTTAAAACAACAATCAACAGCGACATAGTCTGAGTGAGATAAACAGAGGGACATGGTCACATTGCCGCGGAAAGTGCCGTGAAATAGATAACGTGAGACCCGTACACGGGGTCTGAGTGATGCATATGCGGCACATGTCAAACGTTAGGCTTCACTGATTTTCGTGAGTACGCACGCGACTCACACGCAACGCGTCTCCTCTGTTACAAAAAAAATCAAGCTCATCGTCATAGTCGATTTTTGGGAGACCACTGTCATGATCATTTTGGGAGACCACTGTCATGATCGCACAAGTTTTTTTTTTTTGCTGAATTGCTTGAGCCAACTGCGACGGGGAACTGATGCGTAGCGTGCGTCTGAGTTCACCGGCCAGTGAACAAATGAGTGACCCTACGGCCGGGCCGTGGCGTCATATCGGAACCAGACGATATGAACGCGAGTGAGGAAGAGCGAACAGTCGTGTCCACAACGGACGCGTGTGTGATTCGCCGTTAGACTGACATGATACCGCAGTGACGCCGTAAAGTGATGATGGTAATGGAGAATCGAAAGAAAGTTTAATATATGTAAATAACGGAGCCGATAATAATGAGGCGAGCAGATCAGCTGTGAAACGTTATCTCGAAATCGAAGCTAGTTTGCCGCCACATTGCGAAAAACTGTGGGAGTGGTCACGGTCGGGTCACAACACGAACCATGCAAGGAAAAAACCGCGTTGACGGGATCTCGTCCATGTATAACCGGCAAGATTTCAGCAACGGCGACGACGGGATTGAAGCCTTACAAACGTCATATCGGTGCCCAGATCACAAAAAGCTCCGATATGAACATTCTTCTCGGGATATCCGAAATTAAAATCGGAGGACATCGAGGAATCGCGCCCATTTGTTCGCTGTTCTGCGGGTAAATGAATATGCGCTCAGGCTCAGGATGCGATCTTGTTCTAAGCCGAGTTCCACGATTCAGTGAGAGAAGCAGAGAAGAGCAATGAAATGAACACAGAAGCACCGTACGCTGATAAACGGTAGAGGCTATGTACCGCCTTCTCTTTGCGCGAAAAGATAATGAGAAAATTGCGAGTGCGCAAAAATAGGAAGAACGGAGAATTCTCCACCGAATGTTCTGCGAGTTAGAAGAGAGGTCACCGAAATGTGATAGGAGACGGAACGAAGAACGAGTCATCTTCGCTACTTCACTTCATGCTCCGCGAGCGAGAGAGCGGGGAACTATTGCGATAAACGATAAACAGCGAACGTGACAGCGTCGTATTCACACGATGGTTGGTGAGCTAGAGTGTGGGGAAAATAGGGAAAAAGGACCACGTCTTCTTCGCTCGATGCACCACAAGCGAGAAAGTGGTTTGAAATCGCTGGGTTACGGAAAGGGTTCACCAGAGTGTGAAAGGGGAGAAGGACCGCGTTTTTTTTTTCATTTTATGCTTCGCGAGTGTGGGGTGGGAGAAAACCGTCATTTTGAGCGGTGGGGAAATCGAGTGCGATAGGATAAAAAGGACCACGTCCTCTTTACTCGGTGCTCCGCGAGCGAGACTGGCGGTAAATTGCCTATGCCAAGTTGCGAAAAGGATTCGCCAGAGTGCGAAACGGGTGAAGGATCGGGTCATCTTCTTTCACCTTCCAGGGTGATTGAAAGGTGAGAAATCGCCAGGTTGCGATAAGGAGTCGCCAGAATGCGAGACGGGCGAAGAACCAAGTCCTCTTCACTCACTGCCCCGGGGTATTGGATAGTGAGAGATAGTTAGACTGTGATAAGTTGTGGCTGATCACCAGGTTGCGATAAATGAGTATGAGTGCTCATCGCCAGATTGCGATATATGAGCAGTACTCGCCAGGTTGCGATAAATGAATACTCATCGCCAGGTTGCGATTAAATGAGTATGAGTGCTCATCGCCAGATTGCGATATATGAGCTGTGTTCGCCAGATTGCGATGTATGGGTAGCAGTGTAGAAGTTGGCCAGATGCGAGAAGCGACCTCGGTGGACCATCATGTCGGAGGACCAGCAGGGTTGGGGGATGGGCGTGGGCCCCAGCGACCGCGTAACCCCCGACTCGTCGCGAGGCGAGCGGGCTGAGTCCTGTATCAGAATTAAAGAGGGGGGGGGGTACCCACGGACGGGTTAAAACACAATTGCTGAGTCTGCTGATGGGGGGGAGACACCCGCTTGAAGACAAGCGTGGTGGACAGACGCATTACAAAAGCGACATTTTCGACTCGTCTGAGACAGACCCATGGCCTTATGTGACCAATTGTACAAAAATGTATATAGGTAAAACTGCGGGATTATCGATGATATACGAAGAAAGCTGCGCAAGTAGAAGAAAAAAAAAAGAACGACGGACGAACGAGTGATGAACATATGTAGCTATTAAGATGAGGTGAACAACTTGAAGCGTGCGCGTAGAAACAGCAAAGAAGGTTTTTTTAAAAAAAACAATAAGGCCATCCATTTTGCAAAGCAAAAGCCTTGAATGGCGTTTCGTCTCGCCGCCGGCCACACCGAGTTGTCTCCGTTCAACCCGTGCCACGAGTTTGCGCGCCAATTTTTGGGTCCCGAACAAGAAACGGCGCCCGTAAACGACACTACGAAATTTTCAAAAACTTTGATCGCCTTAATATCCATGAATACTGTATTATAAATTAATTTAAAGTCATGAAAATAAATCCCAGTACCAGTACTACAAAAGTGGTCGCACGCACTGAAATCGGTCAAATATTGTTCAAAATATAAATAATTTAAAGTTTAATTTGACCATATCTTACAGAACTATTTTTCTGGTGTTGTGCCTGGAACCACTTTTTCGAAGTAATAAAAAACGCTTCGAACGAAACCTTGAGTATGAATTTAGGTTGCATACTCATAGATATTAAGCCCTTGGAACATGTTAGTGTTTCAGATATTGTGCCTGTCGTGCAACACAGTCGTGCACTAGTGAGTCATGATCTCCTCAGCTGACTCTATGTGTCGCGCGACTGAGTAGTTTTTGTGTTTGTATTCATGTTTTTGTATTGTATTTGTCATAATTTATCTCTCTGATCATTCTGAACCACATTTTATATGATTCGGAGATATGTAGGAGGTTATATTCTTGTGTCTACAATATCTTTTTGCTCGTTTCTTGCCTCCCTTTTAAGTTCAAATACATCTTTATTATTATACAAACTGATTATGGTTTGGTAATAATATCTTCTAGATCATGTTCTCAATCTCGTCCTCCTCAGTCTCCTTGTCTTTCCATAGAATGCAAGCTCGCGCATTGCACTCCTCCATCGTGAGGTTGAGAGCACTCGGGTTCAACTGTGCGAAGCCCATGCGACCTGTCACTGCGTTCACATGGGCATGAAGCGCCTCCAGCCCTTGTTCACTGAACAGTCCGATCGTGCCCCACTCATCCAAGAAGTGCTTGATGTGCTCTGAAAATGTATTTGATACGCTGTCGTTTTGCATGTGAAAAGACTCACTGATCATGATGTGGTGCTTCGGCGTCTCTCTCAGCTCTGGGAAGTGAGTCATGTAGAGAGCAGGAAGCGCCTCACACGCCTTCTTGACCTTCTCCTTGTGTTCCTTCTCCAGAAACCCGGCCTTCATGCCGGTCTGGATGGTACGGAGCTGGTATGCAATCGCATAGTACTTCTCCGCGAGCTGCTTCACCACCTCATTCTCGTGTTGCACAAGCGGCTGCAGGATGTGGTGAATGTTGCTAATGAACAGCTGACACATGTTGCCCGTAAGCGAGCCTGAAAAGTTGCGATTGAAAAATTATCACATATTCGGAAACCAATATGTCTGTATTACCTGTGTGAAAACTGTTTTCGCGGATCTTGCACTTCGCCATTGCCCCCTTGACCTTCTCCTTGAGTCCATCGAGCAATCCCTCCTAAAAATGTGTCGTTTATAACCTAAATGTATAACCTAATTTCCTACTTTCAGCTGCTCGCGCGACTGCAGCTCCACGGATATCTTCTCAACGACGACGTCGAACACAGCGACGACATCTGACAGCTTCTGCGCCTTGGGCGCGCGGCATCTGCAGGTAAAAAATTTCTTGTACATTTGGGGTTTTATATTAGCTTGTAAAATACTCACACGATGCACATGTGGTCCTGCTTGTCGAGACCAGCTTGCTCGTCGGCTGTCACAATCGCGTCACACGTCGCATGCACAGCTCGGCCGCATTCATCGCACTCCACCCACTTCACGAGATCCTTTTCAGATATCGTCTTTCCCTGCTGACGGAGGGGACACCAGGAGTGTGCGCAGCCAGACGCGCCCGATCCCTCAACTGCTCTCGCTTCCAGCGACCCTGAGGTGAGAACGTTAGATTGTTTTGTATGTTTGTGTCTAAAACACACCTTGTTCGGGGAGCTTGTTGAGTATCGTCTTGTACTTGTTCACCCGCTGTGTGGAAGCCAGCAACGCGTTGGATGAGATGGTGGAGAAGCACCGGCTGATGACGTCACCAGCTCCTGCACACTGCGAAGGAAGCAGCTTCATGGAGAGAGGCATGTTGAGGAGCAGCCGGATGTCGATGACGTGGAGGTCTGTGAAGAGAGCATTCTTCATTCCACTGACGATTCCAATGTCGAGATGAAGCTGTGCGACCGCAGAAGTGGAGTGGAGCAGTGGCTGCGTCGCCATTCCCTGTGTGTCGGCATACTCGACCTTGCCCGTCCGCTTCTTCATCGCCTCTGCCTTCTTTCCCTGCTTCACCATGTCCCTCATGGTTCTCTCCTCGTGGCTCGTCTGCTTTACCACTGGAATCACCTTGTCGCGCAGCGCGCGCGCCTTCTCCCGTGCGGGGACGATCTTCTGCAGTTCCTTGAACGGCTGCAGCTCTCGCTTCGGCTTGAGACAGAACAAGCAAAACCACTTGCAGCCTGTGCCGCCGTGTCCCTGGGTGCTGCTCAGCGACTTCAGGTCTCCGATGAGCATCTTGACGAGAGGGAAGACGACGTCATTGCCATCCTTCTCCACTACCACCTCCTTCATGTCGTTGATGACGTCGAAGATCTGCTTGAAGACAGCGCGGATGTAAGTGGTGCACTCCTTGCCAACGTACGCACCGACCAGGAACCAGTTATAGCAGCTGTTGGCGTTCTGGTTGTTGGCAAAGGAGATGGCGAGCTTCGTCATCCCCTTGCCAGCGTCAATGCCGATACGAAGCCACGCCTTGTCCTTGAATCCGGGCTTGAAGGAGGTGACGCGGCGCCTGGCGAGGTCGGAGATGTAGTCGCGCAGGTGCTCGGGGTCCATGATGCTGCACGAGAGTCGTACCACGTTGCCAGTCTCTGAAAATAATGAATTATGCTTTATTCGAATTTATAAGTTGTATCTTCATGCTGTATTCTGTATTATTTTATTGTTTTCAGGTTGTCATCGTCCTGAGATGGTCTACCGACTACCGCTCTTGGATCATATTGTGGCCCCATTCTACGACAATCGACAGGTGAGAGAATATTGATCTATTTTTATTGATTGATTGGATCACTCACTTTCATCGACTAGTGAGACGTACTCCCCCTTGTACACTGCGGGAATGACCATGGATTCCTTGGTTCTCTTGTACACGTCTCTGCCGTAGAGAAGGCGCGTGCCGAATCCCTTGTTGAGGCCGGAGGAAAGGTCTATCACCTTGTTCATAGAGATGTTAGCCTCAGTCATTAGGCGCACTTGTTCCTCTGAAATTATCATTGTTTCCCCCCTCTGTCTCTGTTTCTGTCTCAGTTTTGTTCCAGATATCACGCACTCGCTTCAATGTGACTCGGTCGTTCTGTCATCTCCTCCACTCGTTGTTTCAGGAGGGAATCCTTCTTCTGCCACTCCACAATGAGGTGCGCGAGTGCCTCCCTCTTCGACTCGATCGAGTTGGCGTCGTGCGGCACAGCGGCAAGAGCAGCCTTCTCTGCACACTCAGTCCATCGTCTAGAAAAGAGGTATGCCGTATGTACTTAATTGTTCCACATAACAATCCATTGTTATACTAACCTTTTGTTGCTTCCTGCGGAAGGATAGTTGTCGTTTGACGTGTAGACAGGGAGAGAGAAGTGTCGATAGCTATGCCCTCCTCTTGTCCGGAAGGTGTAGCTGCCGTCTGGGCCTTTCTCACGTGCAGCCTTCAGGTTCGCCAGAGTGGGCTCGAACAGTACGGGGGCCGGGATCACTGCGGGCGTCTCTGGGCACTCACTCGTGTCCGGCACAGTGGGGGAATCGGAGGGCACTACCCTCGCAGGTGAGTGGACAGTGGGAGCAGGAGAGCGGGGAGAGAAGGCTGGCATCGCGTCCATTGCAGGAATCTCATTGTCATCGACAGGGATATCCCGTGACGTTCCTGGGATAGGAGACGTCGAACCGGCTGGAGCGAGCGACAGATCACCTGAAGAACCACGATTAACAGGTATCGGTATCACTTTTCCTTTCCCGCGTACCTTGTTCGGTGTGTGAGAGAAGCTGTTCTCTCTCTGTGTCGCCCAGAGCCTGTTGAACAGCGTTGACGAGCTCTTGTTCGGGAGCAGCCTCTCGGAGAACGCGTACGTGTGCAGGCAGATCAGATAGAAGAAACTCCTCGTCTGAAACACGTTTTACTATAAACTTATTTGTATCATTATTCGTATCTTCCTTGTATTTGTACTTTTGTTCATTCATTGCTGCCTAATCATGTCGAATATAATAAACATTACATTACATCATTTTTAGTGTATCGTTTTTCAGGCGTATCTGGTAGCGGATAGACAGCGGATTTCTACGTACTACGTCTTGCATCGCAGCATATGATCACTCTGCAATCTGGTAAATCTCAGGTGAGAAGTGAGTAGTTTTATGTGTTTATTTTTATTTCAGGCTCAGACTAGGAGGAGCTCACAGCCCCGAGAATGGACATCGTTGCGGTTGAATCTCCTTTATCATGTTAAGTACGAAGTAAGTACAATTTCTTGCTGAAATATGTTGCGCGTTATTGTGATTGCAATGCGGTGATGTGCTTGGTATCAGAGAGTAAAGAGTGACGTGTTTTCAGGGAGGTGGAGAATTGAATTGAGGGTAATATCCCCCCGTCCACCACCATCTATTTCAAGAGGGCCTGGAAACGTTAAAATGTTGTGGATGATTCATTGTATTGCAGTCGCAGACGCCAGACCCGCTGGCGCCTACCTTCCTCTGGTTTTCTTCCCCTCTGGTTTGATGTTCGAATGGCGTGTGCTGGATAATCGACGCTCGCTGAGAGACAGTTAGTCAAGTGTGTCTTCAACACCTTTCCCACCCACTCACTTTCACCCTCTCATTGCACTTTCTTTCAGATGCGCTGTTAGATGGATGGGGATCTGCATCATGGTGGTCCTGGGTCATCTTCCCTGATTGCAGGAAACGCTAACGTGAGTAATTCACTCATTTGGAATCTCCTTTCTTCATGGCTGGTTCATTCTACCATGTCTTAGGAAGATGATCGATCGACAAGTGGAATCTCTCTCCCTCCTTCCCTTCCTGCATTTCTCTTTCTCCCTCTTTCCCTTCCTGTCTTTGTCCATCTCTCTTACTCACTTCCCCCCCCCTTTCTCTCCCTCATTCTCCCTCCCTCTCTCTTCTCTCTCTCTCTCTCTCTCTCTCTCTCTCTTCTCTCTGACACTCGATTGTATTCATCTTTTCAGGACCGTCTTCATTCAGCACTGTTCCATCGGATGTTCCACCAAGCGCTTGTTATTTCACCATTCATATCGCGACTAAACCCATACTTCTATGCAAATGATAAACAAAATTCGAATGTTGTACTGACCCGTGACCATGTGGTAGTTGTGTTCACTAAGGACGAACTGGGCGGAGAGTTGCGGTGTCGCCACATCGTCGTCACGAGTCTCCACATCGTCCATCATATCCATTACGTCGCTGACACCTCCCATACTGCCCCCTCCGTCGTCTGCCACCTCTACGTCACCCGCGCTCCCTACTCCTACGTCTTCTCCAGCAGCTTTAACGAGCGCGCGCCCCGTTCTCCTGCAACCTAACCGTCACAAACACGACCTCATTGTAACCGCTTTTATTATTTTATTCATATTGTAAAACGCATTTCATCTCTTATAAAATATGAAATAAAAACAATAGTCTGCATTAACATACAATAACAACAGTTACAATTATAAAAACGGGCCTTATGAACATTCTACGAAACGTGGTATATATACACTAATTTGTGAATCAAACTTTTACTTGAATACTCCAGAAGAGAACTGAAAGTATACAAATAAGTAAACAAAAAAGTAGCAACATACAAAACACTCACCGTTTTCTTCTTCCAGCCTCGCCTGACCCTCGGTAGCGGTTCTTCGGATTGATCTTCACCATACCCTAAATAAAAAGTTCTTTAGAAAAGAAAATAAGCAGAATAAAGTAAAACAACGCATTGAATAAACATTTAAATAGAAGTTTTCACGTTTCGAAACATCGATTCAGAACAGCTGACAGCCAAATTCAAATTTGAAATTCCCGCGCACAGGCCCTAGCGAGTTCGGGGGCCCCGTTTTATATTAAGGGCCCAAAGCCATATGGCACGAGCAACTCGGTGTGCGGCGCGGTGCAGTTCGCGGGAGTGTTGCACCGACCGCGGCACTACGCACTACACTACACTACTCACACCTCCGCCCTAAATTGTATTCTCTCTTCATTCATTTTTTCTCCGGTCGCTGGGTGCGATTTCGATCTTTGCGGGCGACTAATTTGAATAGCAGCCAGTTTCCGCCAAGTTTATTGTCGCTGCTCGGTCTGCGCCTCTCAACTATTCACACTCTCTCTCGCCCCACCCTCGCACTGTCTGGACACTCTCCGATCGCCGCGGTGTCTCGAAGTGTTGTGTAATTTGCATAGGATTACGCGGGCATGGATTTCAGACAATGCGCGCCGGCCGCTTTTCCTGGTTATTATATACGTTGGCGCATTATAATACGTTTTGTGAGTTGTGACATGCGTGAGTGGCAAAATCGGAAACTAGTCTCTCTCTCTCGACTCCCACTGCCGAGTCCCGCATACATTATAGATCGATCGCTTCCCTCTCTCTCACTCACTCTACTCTTTTTGTTTATACATTCTCTTTACTCGTTTCCGCCCACTAGTATTAACTGATCATCCCTCCGATCAGCCCAGATCAATATGCGCTCATTTGTATACCGCTTATCACTAGCTTATCCGCTGATTACGCGATAAGAATTGCATAATGAAGTGGACATGGCGCCTGATGCCGCGTTTCTGTGTGTGTGTGATCAATCGATTTCGTCTTTTCTTCTCCCCATGTCAGGCCTGACTAGCTAATTTAATCAACGCACGCACCGTCTTTTGCATTCAGGCTGACTTTTTGTGCGCGCGTGCCTCGGAACTGTTCCCCACTAATGCAACGATTATCACATATTACAACCTTCTGTTCAATTTGATAGAATTTGCATATGAAAGTTTTAAGAACCTAAGGTGGTATTTGTTTGCGTCAAGATGCAGGCATGCGGGTTTTTCTAATCGGGGCTCTCGCATTCCCATTCGTAGATGGCACTTGCGGATCATACCATTGCACCAAAATTGAAACATTTGACTTGATGTACGATATGTCAGTAGATCAGAGCATGCCCTGCGGCGATCGATATTCAAATGGCACTGATAGCGAGAGCGCAGACATGTATTGGGGGGAGATGGGGGATCTGATTCACTCACCACCGCCTATTGAATATACACGGGAGAGAATCAGAGAATCGCATACAGGAATACATTTATTTATATATGTGGCTGGCTGGGAGGAGAGAGCTTGCTGTGCGACTGGGCTTATTTGTGAAGCTGCTCTCTCTCTCCGCCGCTTCTGATTTGTATAGTATAATTGATTCATTCATCTGTCTCACCTGTTTCACTCTTACTCATCCTCAATTTTCGAGTATGATGGAGTGATCGTGGGTGGTAAAGAGGTAAGGAGCTGGGCTAGCGAGACGTTTTCCCCGCGTTGCATAATGCTCCTTCTCTCTCTCAATCCCTACTTCCCGTGCAGTGGGGGTCTCTCGTATGCAAATAGAGAGAGCGCGAGTGAGAGAACTCACAATGGTCCGTCGAGTCAGTCGTTTTCCACGCGCTCTCCCGCCCCTCGACCCTCCGCCTGATCGCACGCTCTCTCGCTTCACTCACCGCCCGCGATAATTTTGTTTATTGAGCTCGGCCGCAGACCCGCACGGTTTTCTATATTATGTAAACGAAGCTTTGAATTTTCCGCGATCGCTACCGTATACTGGGGTGCTTTACGCGCGACAGTGCGCGCTCAGAAAAGAAACTCTATCCCTCTCTCTCTCTCGTCGGGGACGTATTCCGTCTGATTTCAGTTCATATACGGTAGTCGTATTAGGCAGTTTCTCGTGTCTAATGCTTGGATACACTATGTCGAAACGTGATTATCTCTCTCGCAGATTGCTCGGGTTTTCGGTTGTGTGTGATTTTCGCTGCACTTTTGTGATATATCCGCCTATGCAATCGTTTTCAATCACCGCAGCACACACACACACGCTCTCGGAGCAGCTGTTTTGCATATCCCATGTGTCTGGCTCTCTCCTATCCGCGCGCTCTCTCGCCGCTTTCTCGCCCCGATCATGAGTCGCGATCAGGCAACAGTTGCTGTTGCCAGAAGCAATTTGAATAGTCTCATTTTCTTCGAGAGAAAGAGAGAGTCATTCGCTTCACACATTGATTGAATTCTCTCTCTAGCAGTTGAGACGACCACGGCGCGATACGCATCTCTCTCTCTCTCTCTCTCTCTCCCGCTCCCTCTCTCTCTCCCTCTCCATCTCGATTGAGAGAGAGAGACAAGTAGGTGCAGAAAAATTAGCATAGCAGCGACCTTGTACGGTCGCGACCCGGCGCGATGTCGAAAACAGGACTAGATTTTTCGATTTTTGCGAGCAATCGCAATTTCTCTCCCCCACCCACCCACCACCCGCGTTTTCCGCATACACTTTCATATTCATGCATGAATGATGTGCGAGAGCGATTGACTATTGATTGAGTTGAGCACGCATTACCTACGCATACCTCACTGTGTGTGTTACCATTTTATCATTCTCTCTGTGAGTAGTGGGGGGACTGCTTCTTTTTCGCTGCACCGGTTCCAGGGTTATGGCAATTCGAGTGGCGGGCGGGAGAGAATGTCTCCATCTCTCTGTACTTTTTCCCCTTCCTTTCTGGGGATGACTCTCTATCTACATATGCATCGGTCTATTGAGAGACGCTCTCGGAGACACTGTATCTCACTTTCCATGCATTTATATTTCGCCCGCTCGCGCCCCTCTTATCTGGGCATTGGCATTTTTTCGTCTCTTTCCGAGAGAGAGAGAGAGAGAACCTCTTATATGCATATTCCGCTTGTCTTCTGTGAGCCAATATCTTTGTCGGAGAAGAAGCGAAAACGAGTGTTAACGGTTTGATAAGAACTTTTTTTTCACAAATTCTGTTTTGTTTTTCTAAACGCTGTACTAATCACGTCTAATTATTACGTTTACGAGAAATTAGGATTCGCGCGCGCTTATCTTGGAGTGTAATAATATTTTGTTGCATTTCCGGTTGTTTTCGTTGTTTATGCTAATTGATTATGCTAATTTCGCTATTCAAATTCTTTTTCAGACCGGGTCGTCAATGCTTGTTCGATTCGTGTGCTGATTTTTGATCAGCCGTCGCATTTGCTCTACATTTCTTCATTTTGCTATATTCTGATCTACTTCTGCATTACTCGGTTTTAACCACTACTACACACTATTATGGAGAACGCTGGACTGCAGTCACGGGCGCTGGCCGAAATATTTCGCTTCCAACAACAGCTGCTGTCAGCCGAACAGCCACAAGACGGGGTTGGAGATGATCCAGTGAGTCAACGTTTTTGCCCAACATTTTCGAAATGTTCTTCGCTCTTCCTTCTTTTTCCTCCTCTCGTTTTCCCTACTCGTGATGTGTTTGATTATTGATGCCACGCGCTGAAACACGCAAATCTGTAATCGAAACCAAAAACAGTTTCGCCTAATCGCCAATCGCAAATTAGGTGCGTGCGATCGATATCTGTGCTCTGTGCATATTTCGGGCCCGTGCCCGGCCCGATTTACATTGCAAATACGGTGTCGTCGGGTAATCTGCCATAGATTTCATCACCTGCCCGTAGATTTCATCAAATGCCTACAGGTTTACGGACCTATGACAGTGCTGCGTACTATATTTCGACGGAGTCTCTCGCACACCGGTCACTGCCGTTGTGTGTATGTGTTTATGTTTGCATTAGAGTGTAGGTGTGTGTGTGGGACTGAAAACGAAAACGATTGATTATTCGGAAACGGCGAAATCGCGCAGCGGTGCGCTGTCCGAATTGCCTAAGCAAATAGAGAGAGAGAGGTGGTGCTCATTTGTCAGAGTGGCGCGCCTGTGACGCAAAAGACAACTGTGAGAGATTGCGGACCGCGAAGAAAGCGCTCGCATAGAGGTCTTTGTTCGCATACCGTACGCAAATTACAGTGGACGATCGATGCTAGGTGCATGCATCAGCTCCTATGCATTGATAAATGTCGAAATTAATTGTCGGCATGAGCAGTGTCGCCGACTGTGTAACCAGATGGCTGACGGCCGCCTCGAAAAACGTAATCATCCCCGCCGAAATTGAAAAGTTTGCGCACCGATTGATTGGCATGTGATTTGGGAGAGAGAAACACAGGAAGGAGAAAGAGACACACTCGCACAACCATCTGCATATTTGTGACGTCACACCAGCGTGTGGTGACGCAGCGCGTCGCCTCCAGTATTGTGACCATACAGTCTACTCGTGTGTGTTTGTATGATGCCAGCCGAAACCGGGGAACTGTATCATCGCACACACTTAATCATCACTGCCTAATCGGGCGCTGCTCATTTGACAAATGCATGCCGAAATACCGGGGATCTGAGAAAATTACTCATTCTATAATACTAGTTGAAACAATACAGAGAAGATTAGCATGGTTTTTTTCTCTAGGTACGAGGATCGTTACATTTTCTTCTGCTTCGATGTGTGACGCAATTTTCTGCACAATACTATTATTCCTTCAAATTCAGACCGCCATCCGATCCACCGTCTCCCCTACCGCAACGGCTACCGTGACTATTAAGGTAATTTTCTGATCATAATCTCAGTGATTCTCAATTAAACTTTATATAAAAAATATTATAATAATATAAATAAATCGATCTCAGGACGGTCTGGCTCTGAACGTGTTCAACGTGGACACGAACAGTAACGCTGCGGCCGCCGCCACGTCGGTCGTGCCCGGGGAGGTGAAGACGGAGGTGAGGAAGGGAGGAGGATTTCGAATTCGGACATGTGTACTCGGACTCGCACCGCCTGCATACAAGAAATGATGCACACACCATCCGCGGTGTGCCTGTGGCCGCTGTGGTTCTGATACTCGCAAATAAGTTGGGGGAGCGTAAAAGTAGGAGCAGGAAGGAAGTATCATGAACACTATGTCATCACTATCACAAACAAATTTGGGAGAACGAGATTTCAATAATTCCTGCAGATCCCGGAGGAGAAGCCGTCGCCGATGAAGCTGACGGGGAGCAGCAAGCGGAAGCGCGCCGCGCCCAGGAAGCTCGTCGATGAGGTGAGGAAGTGGAAGGGTGTTGTATTGTATTTAGTTCTGCCGGGCCCGGGATCAACATATGACGAGCACTGTTAGAAGCAAAAAGAACAAGACACAATGGTTGCCAACTCCCTGGTCCTCATCACTATTGTGCCACGCTGAAAAGTATTATTCATGGGTTTTTGGTCCATTGCAATTTATCTATTCATATTCATCATTACAGTACACTGCACCTCTGTGTTTGTGTGCGTGTCACTTGCTGTTGTTGTACTTCTCTCTCTCTTTCTCTGTCTGTCTGTCTCTCTCTCTTTCTCTCTCTTTGTCTCTCTCCCCCTCCCTCTCTCTCTCACCTACTCTCGCCGCTTTGCATGTTGCCTAATGCGTATGCGCGAATGCATGAATTGCCCAGTGTGGGATGATGTGTCATACCAGGTTTCAAGGTCGCCGCAGCCCTTCTTTTCTCTCCACCAGTGCTGTTTCCGCCACACTCGCCTCCACTCGAGAGTTGCCGAATTATGCTAATTGCCGCGCCTCGTCTCGGGGTTACGGTACCTTTATTAGGTATGCGATATGCGTTCATGCATATATCTTTGGCTGGCTTGTTTACGCAAAAGGAGCGCTCCTCTCTCTGTTTCTCCACGGCCCCGCGTCGTATGCAGATTATTGGCTCGATTTTGTCGCGCGTTTTCGAGTGTGGGAGGGGGGGGGGGGTGATAGTGGGAGAATGTCGCTCGCCCGCGCTCCGCGGTCTTTGCGTTTTTGATATGCAAACGTTTCCTCCCACACTCGCAACCAGCAGTCCTTGTGTCTCGCTCTAGCTTCTCTGGCCACCCTCCACCCTCCACCACACTCGTTTTTCTCCGGGGCAATCGATATGCGCTTTTGCATAATGAGAATGCGAGTTGTGTGTGTGTGTGTGTGGTCGAAGCGGTGTGGCTGGACTGCGAATTGGCGGCGAGGAAGGAAGGGAAAGAAGGAGAGGGGAGAGAGAAGAGAGAGAGAGAGAGAGGGAGGGCAAGGGGGCAGCAAGCTCTCCCTCTCTCCCTCTTCCACACACTTTCCCTGGTGTGGGCGGGGCTTGCGAGAGCGATGCGGCGGAATTTGCATGCCGCCCCGGGGGGAGATTGTAGTTTGTCATTGATCCGCCTCGTGTGTTTTTTTGTAGTTTATATTATTGTAATATTGAAGTTTGTAGTTTGGTGTATGGAAATGTTTGGTATTTGACGCGAGTCACATCTGGTGTAGTGCGCGAAATTGCGACGCAAAAGAGCAAAGAAGACACGAAAAGAAAGGACGTGCCCCGGTTTTTTTGTCTTTTCTCTCCAGCGAGGCAGAGCGGCTGAGCGGTCGTAATGAATGCGGGCAAGGAGAGAGAGAGAGAGAAAGGGAAGAGGAATGCAAATTCTCCCCGTCTGCCCGGACCGCATATTGCCAGTGTTTCAAGTAGTGCATTCGCACAGTACAGTTTGTCTGTGATAAGACACTCGGTTAGAGAGCACACGCATACTCGTATTTCATATGTATGCGCTGTGGCATAACGATTTTTCTCATCATCTAGTAGACTGCTCTAGCCCTTTTCTGTCGGAGATGAGAGAGAGTGAGCCATGGATGACTAAAGAGACGGACTGATGATAATTATGTGTACTCTCCTCCCATCTCGCTTATTGCATTGCGCTTTTTGCTTTTTGTTCTTTGTCTCTCATTCGCTTTTTTGTGCCGCGGCCAATGTTGAATTGAATGCGAATGCTGATGCTATATTGGTTTCGTTCCCCCCTCCGCGCAGACTAGCTATTCCTAGTATGTACATTGATTGCACGTCCGTCCTACTTTTTGTATAGGCGTCGTGATTTTGGCGGTTGTGTGGCGATTTTTGCATGGACGGAGCCATTTTGTGTGCTCGTTGCTCCTTGCGCGTTGTCGTTTATGGCAGGGCGTTTTATATGCAAAAGGGCGTATGCCAATTCGCATGTGCCTGCTGCCTCGGCCTCGGCTCTCTAGCCGTGTGTTATTTGATATTCATATTCGATGGTGTGGCAGTGTGGCCTCGCACTGCGTAGGCATGCAGTGCGCCTCGATAATTCGTATTCATTCGTATTCGTAAAGCGGTTGTGGCGCATTCGCCTGTCGCTGGCAACTGAACCGCCGCACCCTCTTCCCTCTTTCCCGGCACTGTCACCCAGCTGTGTGCAGTGCATGTAGTGTGAATATGCAAAGTATTGGCAAATGGCGGATGGCGCGAGAGAGAGAGAGAAGAGAGGGGGGGGGTATTGTGAGATTAGCCTAGAGAGTACTAGTCTCTCTCTTTCTCCCTCGCTTTTCTCCTCTCCCCTCTCGCGCGCCCGCCCCGTTGTATGGGTATGCGCATGCATCATTAGCCCCTTTTCCCCGGCAGTTGCCGCGGTAATATGCAAATGAGCAAGGGTGAGAGGGGCGTCTGGGTGTGCTTATTGCAATTTTCAGTTGGACTATAGTTCAACGCGACTATCGTTCGAAGCGTCTCGATTTTTGACACGACTCGGCTAATGCTAAAGCTAATTGTAGAGTGTAGACGTGCTGATAGGATTGAGTGAGTATCACGCTCTCGCATATTGACACTCTGATAATTGTTTGATTATAACCGTCTGTGTCTGCGGTTTGTATTCTATATCTGCGATGCCGAGAAGTCGTCATAGCATAACTACGGTAATAATAGTAGTCTGTGTCGTGTATTTGTTATCCCATATGCGCACTGTGTGCCATTTTCGTCGAATCTGTCGTGTTTATCCATCTTTTCTGAAGAGCTGAAGGGCAGTTGTGCATATGTAATGTTGGCGTGGCTGTGTTTCGCCGTGAATGTCGACGATTCAATGGCCGTTTGTTTATATTCAAATCGTATCGCCCCCGTGCGTTCTCTCTCTCTCTTCTCCGTATCGTCGCGTTTACTATAGAGACTGGCGTGGCGGGTTTTTTTTGTATTTTGCGATGAGCCATCATAGCCGATTGTGGACATTGAGCCATTGGCTGACTGATGCGCTTTGTAACGTAAACTATTCGCAACCATGTTGTTTGCTTTGATCAGTTTTGATTTGATGACTGTCTGCATGGTAACGCAAACTTTAGCGAGGGGTTTTCTGAATCGGAGGTCTGAGGATTCGATTTTTCACGAAATTATGGTTATGGTTAGATCTTAGAGGACAGGTTGATCTAATTATGGTTATGGTTAGATCTTAGATGACAGGTAATAAGTTTAATAGATCTAATATTAAGCTCTGTTTAACCATGCTGTAGAATTTTTTCTCTGAAACGTACATATCTTATAATGAAAAAATGTTATGCAATTTCGTCCCCTGAGTTACTCCGTACGTGCCTTGCTTTTGTAATGGTGTTAGGGAATAAGGGGAATACACAACTGAACTAATATTTGCAGTCTCCGCGCGTTCACTCAAACTAAACACTTTTGTGATGCGATTTGGATAGAAATGATTATAATTGGATACGGCTATGGATTTGCGGTTTATTGTTTATTGTGAATACGTCTCTAACAAGACAAACTCCTTGTATGAATGGAAATGTAGGCGATTAAGGCCCTTTTATACTCGCCGCACCGCACGGTGCGGCATGCGTTTCCCATTGTAAAGTGCAACCGCACGCCGCAATGCGTCTCGCCGCACGGTGCGTGCGACTGCGGCTGCGTTTTGCACCTTTCAGACTCGCCGCATCGAAAACGCATGCGTTTTGCGTTATTACCTTGCCGCACGTGCGGTGCGGCGGAGTTTCTCAGCCAAATTCTGCCGCATGCCGCGTTGCGTTTTACGATGCGGCGAAGTAGTTTTTGCTGATTTGCCGCATGCGTTTCAAAACGCAACCGCACCGCATTTGCGTTGCGTTTAGTCTGAAACGCGCTTTCGCCGCATCGTAAAACGCAACGCGGCATGCGGCAGAATTTGGCTGAGAAACTCCGCCGCACCGCACGTGCGGCAAGGTAATAACGCAAAACGCATGCGTTTTCGATGCGGCGAGTCTGAAAGGTGCAAAACGCAGCCGCAGTCGCACGCACCGTGCGGCGAGACGCATTGCGGCGTGCGGTTGCACTTTACAATGGGAAACGCATGCCGCACCGTGCGGTGCGGCGAGTATAAAAGGGCCTTAAGTAGTTTTTGCTGATTTGCCGCATGCGTTTCAAAACGCAACCGCACCGCATTTGCGTTGCGTTTAGTCTGAAACGCGCTTGAGGTATCCTGCGCAAAACCTTACAACAATCTTGGGTTGTGCTCTTTCGTTTGTGCGTGTGAGGATCATGCCGTTCCGAATTCTGATTCCTCGTCTTTTCAGTTGCCGATGCGCGTGTTGGAAGGTGGTGGCGGGGACGTGGCGACTGCGGCCGCCGGCTCGGCCGGACTCGACTTGGGGGGAGTGAAGACGGAGGAGGGGGGAGACGAGCCAGCCGAGACGACCTGTCAGCAGCTCAACGCCGTCAAGCATGAAGTGGACGAGGAGGGGGAGGAGGATGGGGGGAAGGGGTGAGTGGTACAGATTGTTTTAAGCGGTACAGAATGATTCGTATAGTTTGCGCGTGGCTTTTGTGGGCTGTGCAGGGTTGTAGCTCGCCCGCAGTGGCGGCGGCCTGCTAAAGGCCTTGGTAATTAGTGAGCGCAGTGCCATGCGCATGTGCATATTGAGGAGAGAGAGGGGGAGAAGAGAATTGAGGAAAAGAGTGGGGAGTTAGTAGTCAGGTGTGTCATTAGGCGCTGATGATGTATGAGCTAGAAGTGATAGGAGGGAGAGAGAGGGAGAGGGGCTAGGCTAATGTGCTAGTAGTAGTAGTAGCTAGTATGAAAATGTGTAAGGTGGAGCTTTTAGTAGAGGGGGTGATTCTTGGTCTTAGTGAGACGCGCAATAAATTTATGATCCCGAACAAAGTCAAATTTCTTTTGTAAGTGAAACCTATGTGATGTGGTACTAATGATAATTTGCTGAGATCGAGAGAAATGTGAGATACATTTAGCAACGTAAAGTGTCTGTAGTTTCAGCGTGGATGCAGCAGCAGCAGCAGCGCGGACTGCCGCGGAGGCGGTGGACCTGTTCCAGCGACTCGGCCAGATGCTCTCCTCTGGCACGGCCGTCCAGAACGCCCTGCACGCCATGCTAGCAGGTATTGCCATCCTCCTTGCACCCCCCCCCCCCGCTTACCCCTCTTGCATCCCACCCTCTCACACATCACCTCCTTTCCCTCCTCCCTTTCACCCATCTGTGTGTGCATAAACTGACTGCTTGGGTTTTTTGGAGTGTGCTGTGGTGGTTGCGTTGTTGTTGTTTTGTTGATTGGTGAAGAAACGACGTCGTTAGGCGGTGTTTGAGGTGAGTGGGGAGATGTTGTGTGTTGTGTCTGCGTGTTTTCGAGGGGTCAAAGAGTGCAATGTGCAAAACCTTCTGGGTGGTCTCGGCGAGAGGCAGAGTGCCGTGCGGTGGGTGAGAGACGCAAAATTTTGCATATTTGTCGTTTTCCGCATGTTTCCCACATTACGCTTTTTTCGAACCGAAATTTTGAATTCGCGCGCATCTACCGTATCCACCCATTCGTTCTTCCGGAAATTTGCATAGCAAATTTCTTGCTTTCTTTCGCTGTGCGATGTCGCTCATTTCGCCGCCACTCGTGCACTCGCTCGGTGTGCTCTATCACCACGGCGTGAACACGATCTACTCGGCTGCCCCGGACATCATCTACATCTGGTCTACTCCAAGTCGTTCTCGTCGCTGCCGCCTCCTATCCTGCCATGGACCCGACGCTAGCCAACGCCGCCACCCGACCACCACAGCAGCCGGAAGGCGTCTACATCAAGTCGGACGACGTGGCGCGCGCTGCTGTCTCGCCGTCATCGGACGGCGACGAGTCGGCGACGCTGATCCGCGACCCGAACCCGTCGGCGGTGGACTGTTCGGTGCTGGACGCGGCTGCCCCGCCGATGCCGCCCCCTCCCGCGTCGCACGTGGCACAGGTGGCGATGGGCGCGAGCGGAGTGGGCGAGCCGGCCGACCGACCGCCGACACGCACTCCCAGTCTGATGGAGATGCTGCGCGAGCGGGACCGCGAGTTGATGGCGCAGATTGGCGAGCGGCAGCGGAGGTTGATGGAGCAGCAGGCCGAGGCGGCCGCGACCGCCAATCTGTACGGACAGCAGATGCGCAGACTGATGGGTGTGTGTAAAGCATGTGTGTGTGTGTGTTGTCTGCACTTTGTGTTGTTGTTGTTGTTGTTGTTGTTGTTGTTGTTGACATTGTCATTGCAGGCGCTGATGGGTCGAACGGCTCGGCTGCGGCGGCGCTGCTGCCCTTCCTGCAGGGCGGCGGGGCAGGGGGAGACACGACGTCCTCGACCGGAGACATGCACAATCTGATGCAGGCTGCCGCGCTAGCTGCTGCCAATCAGTTTGGAGGTCGGTGTTGTTGTGGTGGTGTTAGTGTTGTTGTTTATGATGACGGTGGTGCTGGAGGTGGGGGTATTGACGTTTGTTTCTTTGTTGTTGTTGTCCTTCAGCCGGAACCGGAAGTTACGTGTTTACGTGTTCAGGCAACATGCTGATGACGCCGAACGGCGGCGGCGGCCAGCCGGCTGCACTCAAGCGACCCGGGAAGGGCAGCGACTTTGAGGTGTGTGATTGGGGGGATGATTGTGGGATCAAATATTTTTCAAAATCAAATGTTTATTCGGAATCGCAAACATGATTATGACACGTACAAAAACGAAATCACTCATAAGAACCTAAGATGATCGAGGTTTTTGCGCCGAAGAGAAGATGCCGGTTCACTAATCGGACTCTTGCATTCCCATCCATTGAGGGCATTCGTCTTGTGGACCATACCATTGAACCAATATTGACGTAGATGTTGATCATCGATCGATATTCATCGATAATCCAAATGCGCGGCAACTCCAGTATCCATCTCTGTTCAGAAATGCGGGATGCAACTGACCGCAAGGAACGATATCCACTCCACATAGTGCCAATAGTGATCCAATCCTCGAACTAGCGTTGCTGACTTCCATGTGGGCTACTCCGCGCGGGCCCAGCGTTTCTCACGGAGGATTCCAGAACTAGCGGCGGCGACGGCCGGCGGAGCGAGAAATACCCGACCGGCCTCCGTGGCGAAAAGAAATGGAATGGAATGGAATGTGGGATGTGATAATGATACATGACAATAATTATAATGTTTTTCTGTGAATCATTGAAACATACATAAGGAATCATGACATATCATTAGAGTGCATTGATTATTTGGCACTGTATGTATAGGTATACCTCTTGCAGATGTACATGAACGCCTCGGCGTCGACATCTGCGGCGGCGGCGGCGGCTGCTCTGCCCAAACCCGCCGGCAACAAGTCGGGCCTCAAGCGGAAGCTGTTCGACGGGGATAAGGAGGTGAGGGGCAATGTGAAGAATGAATTGGTTACGGAAGAAGTGGTGCATCTTAGAGAGCGGATGGAACGCACATTTTCTGGATTTTGTTTGATTGATGTTATTAGAAATTCTGTAAGGATCACTAATTGTTTGGCATT
>CAWZYM010000547.1:0-28572 GCA_963966185.1 Rhabditoides inermis | reverse complement strand
GCGGTTTCTACCTCACTGCCGGACTGCGCTTCGGATGTCACTACCTAGCCTATACGGGTCAGTCAGTCAGGCAGTCATAGATTCCAAAATCGTGTATTCACTTGAATTTTCTTTCTGTCATGTTCTAATGTCACTGGTGTATATCAGTGTCAATCTATTGCTTTCAGGCTCTCCGTCGTCGGTGCACGCCCGGTTCCTCGTGGAGTGCGTGGCTGCCGACTCTCCCCTCACTCCCAACACACTCACTGCCCTAGCCAGGGTCGCCACTCAGGTACGCTGCCGGTTTTGTTGTTTAAACATATTTTAGATGTTTTCAGTACACAACTCGTGTGACATCGATGTGATTAGTGATTTTTGCAATGACAGTATATTGTTTTGTGTGAAACTTATTGTTCATGTCTGGACTCTTATTTCTCAAATCACGTGTGATGGGTGGTGGTTACCTGGTTTCCTGGTGACGTGTTGGTTGTAGGTGAAGAAGACTCTCCTTCTAGCCGTCGTTGCCCCCGACAGCCACATCCCACATTACATGACCATCGAGTGGTGGAAGTAGGAGGAGAAGGAGAGGAGCATTATCGATTGTTTACCTTGTTATTGTTGTTGTTCTTGTCTTTGTATTATAAATAATGTTATGATTTTGTTGTTGCTTTGTTGTGTTTATCGGTTGTTACTACCGTGAAATATCTGTATTCATCGAGTAAACTTTGTGTTTATTGATCTGTTTGCAGGTTTGTGAACCTCGCGGCGAGTGAGAGATGGTGAGTGGTGATTAGTGATTGATTTATTGATTGATTGTCCGGCTATGTTTTCAGTTGTTCTTCTCGTTCTTCAAGTCTCTGGTGGGCAAGGAGGTGGTGGTGGAGCTTAAGAACGATCTCAGGTACGGTAGTATACGGTAAACACGGAGGGGTACTGTATCTGTTAAAGTGGGATTTTATATTGTGAAAAGCGGACGGTATTTTTCGTATTGTTGTGATTTAGAGGTGTATAGTGTGGTAATAATACATTATTCTCTAATTTAATTTACGAAATGATTTTGTATCTTTCAGCATCCGTGGCACGCTGCACTCTGTCGATCAGTACCTCAACATGAAGCTCGAGAACATTTCCGTAAGTCGTTTTTTAATCATTATTTCTGCATATTAGCAAAGTGTTTCATTATTTTTTGCCAGTCTTGTCTGTTGTTTGCGCTTAGCGGTCGCTCGCAGATTGTAATTTGGAAAATTTGAAACAATCAATTTCGAGCCATCATTGAGCGCATTGTGTCGATATTTTTATAGGAATTTGTTTGCGTATTACCTATGAACGTTTTGCATTTGTATTGATATTTTACTGAAACGTATTTTGGATAGGGTAGGGGAATAGGTAAAAGTAAAACACATATTACATTGTAATACATAATGTGTGTTGTAGGTAGTGGAGGAGGAGCGTTTCCCGCACATGCTCTCCGTCAAGAACTGCTTCATCCGCGGCAGTGTCGTCAGGTACGCCCAGATTGTGTGTGTGTGTGTGTGTGTGTTGTGCTTTGTCCGTTGTGTTTTACTCCATGTGTTCGCGATATGAGTGGAGGTCCTCTGGCTCCTTTTGTAAGCGCGGTACTAAAAAGTTCATATCGAACTTTGATTAAAAACTTGTCAGTGCGTCTAACGGATGATTAGAAACAGGGAAACAGCCCCCTCCCTAAGGCCCTAGTACGAAATAACTTTTTTTAAATAATATTTTCAGTATGTCTAAAATAGTATCTCGGCTCTTTTCCCGTGTAGTATATTCCATATATGACACGATGTAGCGTTGCAGATACGTGCAGCTTCCTCCGGACCAGGTGGACACACAGCTGCTGGCAGACGCCGCCAGGAAGGAGATCGCCGCCAGCCGCAAGTAGACCAGCATGGTCTCCTCCCCTCCTCCCCTCCCCTCCAACCCTCTCTGTAGCCCATCGTTACTGCCCCTGATCTTGTTATGTATCGCATACGTGTGGGTGTGGTTGTTTTTGCAGTTTTGAACGTTGTGTATGAATGTATTTGGAGAGACTTGTGTGTGCGTGCGTGTCGCAAATATTCGAGAGAGGGCGACTTTGGAGTTTTCCATTTGAAGGGCATGCGATGAATCATGCTCGATTCGAGGATCCTTTCTGTGTATCCTAGCAATCCGGAGTTGCATAGATTGCCATATTTTCTCATTCACTGTTCTCGTTTCCTTGTTGGAAAATCTGTTCTCTGGCAAATTTGATTAGTGAGTGAATGTTTTCCCGACTTTTCCCAGGAATATGCGTGGCTGTGGAAATGATTCGACTAGTGACGATTGGATTATATTGAAAGGAGGGCAAAGTTTGTGCATAAGTGGCTGAATAGCCGGCATTCACTACAGCTAACCGATTACCAGTTACTGGGTAGTAGGCTGGCCCCGCTGTGGGTGGTCCTCTCTCCCCCCCCTCTCCGCCGCGTCTTTTGTTCCAAGTGCGATCCAGAAGCATGAAAGGTTTGTTGTGGTGTGTGTGGGGGTGAGGGATGGAGGAGGGGTGGTGGAAGTGTGAATCTTTTCTGTCTTCTCCGCACGCCGCTCCATAACAACTTTAGCACCTCTGTCGCCTCTGTTCCTCTACGTTTAACAGCCACCCCAGAGGCGTGGGCAATTGGGTTGCGGCAACACTGTTGCCTCATTGGCACTCGCTCGTGTGTCTTCTCGTGTCTAATTTGCATAATATGCGAGTATGAGCTGGAATTGGGTGCTGCGAGGCGCCGGCACAATGGCCTCTTTCTATCCGTTTCCGGTCGCCGCAGCCACACGCCACAGATTCGCTTTTTTCCTTCGACGGAGTCCTTTATCGCTGAGCTTTTCGCGAGTCGCCAGAGTTGCGCAGTCTATGTATAGAAGTGTCTTGAGCTTTGTCTTTTTCAACTGCTCTGACGTACGCAGGCTGTTGCTTCCATCTTCCGTCACGCTCTAGCGACTATGAGGTGACCTCTCACAATGAGGCATTGATGAGGCGAGTGATAATGTGATAATGATGATTGACGGGTTGACAAGAGCCGGTTACTAGTAGTCAGAGAGATTTGTTTTTGTCTCGCCGAGAGAATGATTGCAGGCTCGTCGTGCATTTTATATGCTAATTTCTTTCACATTTCTCTTCTTTTTACTATGATAATATTATGTCGTTTTCTTTACGAATGTAATTGTGAGAACATTAGGAAGCCAAAAAGTCGAGGATAAGAAAAGTGAGGGAGAGATAGTACTGTTTCTCACGCTATTCGCGAGTAATTGTGAGAGTATCACACTGTTACTGTTCTGACTTCCAAGCTGTATCTGTGTCCCGCTTATTTGTTGAATTGTAGTCTATTCACTATTCTAAAGCTTTCCTTCTGCTGTAATTGATTTGATTGCCATTCAATTTACCGAGTTTAAGAAAACATCACAATACTTTTCTCTCGCGGAAGTATGGAAAACTCATGGGATTTCTGATTTATCAAAGTTCTTAGCAGGCACTCGAACGTTTCGGAAGACTGGAGGACTGGAGTTTATTCAATTGCGCCGCTTTTGGATCTCTCTCGCGTTTTATAAAGTGATGGATGGAACCGCTTCTAATAAGAGAAACGTCACCACTTGGAATATAGGGATTCTCTCTACTCTCTGAAACTCCACGTACTCATATTGTGTGTCAACCCTCACGAATATACACGCTATTTGTTTCCGACTTTCCCTTCCGACGCTATAACTAGTTAATAGTCACTTATAGCCACGAAAGTGTGAGTAATCGAAGGGTGAATGTCGCTTCGTGTCCACTTCACTCTCTCTCCCTTGCCCCCGGCCTGTTTGGAAGCCGCATCGCAACATACTCGGGTTTTGCCTTAGGGTATATATATAAACAGGGATTCCACATTCTCCCCTTGCCCCTTTTCAAGGAAACAGCCTGAATACACGCCATTCTTCATCCACTCCGAATGGAAAGAGCCTTTGATGTCATGTTTTCTTTTTGATATTCCATATGTTCTCAAACATCACTCATTTCATCTTTTGCACTCTGAGTTGCTTTAATAGAAGTTCCTAGAACTGGTTGGTTTTCCAAATAACGCGCTGAGTGAGAATGACCGGCGTGGTATCTAATATATTCCTCCCTAATCTCAGAAAGTGTGCGAACATTGGTGTCTGTGTGTGCGTTCGCGGCTTTTTCGCACTAGATTTGAAAAATTTATTGCATCCTCCGAGGCCTCATATCAGGCGCGAACTTCTCGGATGAGTGGCCTGGAGAAAGATGATTGAAGGAGGAACGCAAACAGTGGAGGAAGGGAGAGAGGGTGGAGGATACTGGTTAACTGGTTTACTCGCTCGTACTGGTAATGAGTGAGCGAATCCGGCTGAATGTTGCGCGCAGCGATTGCTAGTTCTCTCTTGTTGCGACAATGGATGCCGCCACTTCCGTCTTTCCAACGACGCACTCTCTATTCTCTCTCTCTCTCTCTCTCTCTCTCTCTCTCTCTCTCTTTCTCTCTCTCTCTCTCCACCTCACAACTCCTGACTTGTTGAAGATGTATTGCGTTGTCCGCTGCATACAATTATCCGAAATCATTTATTTGGATGCCACAGATTTCTTTTCCGCTCCTCTCTCTCTCTCTCCATTATGTGTCCGTACATTTTTCGTGGCTGAGCAGCATCTGTGAAGAGACCAGCGCGCAACTTTTTGCCTTGTCGTTTCCTTATTATTCTAGACTTGCGTTGAAATATTCTAGTGTTGTGTTTTCACCTTCAGAGTACCCGCCAAACCCAAACGTGTCATAGCTTACTGGTATATGCGTGTTTCCTCTTCCTCCTTCCTTTCATCTCTCTTTTCGTATGCGGTGGATTGAGGAAAACACGCATCCATGATTGCATCCTCCCACAGACGTTACGTGTTTTCTTTTTGCTTTGCGGCTATGGGTATTTCATTTCATTCCGTTCAAACAGACCGTCAAGTTGTCGCTTCTATCCTCTATGTTTACTCTGTACCGGAGAATGTGAGAAGGAGCGGATCAAATGCATTACATCCAAGAACTCCTCGTCTTTCTGCTCGTTTTTGGTGAGTTGCTAGATTAATTATCACGTTATAATATCAAAATAGTCGATTAAACGCACTTCTGAACTAACAAAAAATCAATAACGAGCAATAAAAATCAATATTATTGATTTCTCTTCCAGAAAGTGCCATGTCTTCGTCGTCGTGTATGCGCGACTGCGCCCACGCACTTAGAGGTGAGTTTTTTTCCAAAAAAAATCATTTTGGGGTTCTAATTTATATTTATAATAATATAAATCAACGTTGAATAAACGGTGCTTTTTAGTGTCGATACTTGTAGTTTCAAAATCTATTGTCTTATCAAGAAATTTTCCATGTAGTTTACGTGCATACTTCACATACGTTTCAGTTAACTATGAAGATCCGCCCATGGTTTTGTTTACAATGCACACTTCATATGGTGGAAGTGAATCAAGTAAAACAAGTAAAACACATATATTCCGCGTCGAAACCAGAAAGGTGAAACCGAAAAAGGTGTTGAGATAAATAGAGAGAGAGTGATATACTACCGAGTACACAGGTACAGGTATAATGAAGGTAGTAAATGCCAGCATTTGCAGACTTCTGGCCGCGGGGCAGCCCGCAGCCCTTCCACTCGCTCCTCCTCGACTCTGTGGATGAGGCACACGCACACAGGAGGACACAGATCGCCTGCAGGTACGACAGCACACAGTCACCGCCATGTCTCCAGTACCTATCCCCGCACCATTCACGCGCCATGACTGTACATGCACAGGGATTGTGCTCTTGGAGAATTGGAGGGGTTTCAGTTCTACCGTGACTATTATACGTCTAAGAATGTAAAGTTAATCGCATTACAAAAAAACTGACAAAACAACATTTATGTTCTTTTCCGATCGATCCGCTCGTTCTCCTCCTGTCTGTCTGGTTGCGGGGAAGGTGCGGAGAAGGCGACCCTGGAGGCGAGCCTCGCAGCCTGGCACGTCTACTGCGACAAGCTGGAAGGCGACGGACCGGGTTGGTAGGACTACTCTTGTTGTTTTGCAATCTCATTTTTTCTCATTTTTGTTTTTCGTACTAATGAACGAAGTAGTATGTGATATTGTAATCAACGTGTATGTCGCGCAATCCAGCAGATTGTCTTTCTCTTTCTATATGATTTTCGGCCGGAAGCCCTTACACGCTCCCCTTCCTCATTCGTTTCTTATCCTCATGATGTTTCATCCAATCCAGGAGGCGGAAGTGCTATTCACTTTTTCCACATGGATGGGCAAACAATAATGCAACCACAATCACACAATTAGTAACAGTACTGATATAGAATAATTTATTCATAAGTTGTTATGACATACACACAAATCGAAATATGACGAAATATGATGAAATATGATATATTGACTTTTTTGATATACGGTTATCAAACATAAAATTAGAACAGTATCCTAGAGCAGTATCTAAACAAAACCTATACCTAAACCTAAACATTTGCATGCGCTGTCTAGAAACTAGACATGTCTATGTCGATCGAAAAAAGGAACACACTATAAATCTCCATATTCAGACGTGCTGGACTACTTTGAGTGTGAGCGTGCGCACGCGCGGCAGACGGAGCACAAGTGTGGCCGGTTCAGCACCAGCAGAGACACCAGCCTCGTCGCATTCTGCAAGTGCGTTACAACAACTAACCATCCCATAGTTTTCGTTTGCTTTTCACTTGTTCCTTATAACTTATAACTTTATACACTGACAATCTGCGAAGCGGTTGTCTCAATTTTTCATAGTTTTCTCTTGTCTCTGTTTCTAGCTCGATTCCGATTTTTCTTCTTTATTCACAATACGTTTCAAGTGAACCATTTCATAGAAAATCCAGCACATCAAGAATAATACACATTGTGGGTTCGTAAAGGGAAGTTCGTTTTGCAGGAAGTTCGTGCGGTATCGGCGGTGCTACGAGAGACAGCGACACAACTGCACTGCGCCGGCAGATGAGGTGGGAGGGTAGAGAGAGGGAGAGAGAGAGAGAAAGAGAGAGAGAGGGAGAGAGAGAGGAAGAGAGAGAGAGGGAGAGAGAGGGAGAGAGAGGGGGGGGGGGGAGAAAGAGAAAGAGAGAGAGAGAGAGAGAGAGAGAGAGATAGATGAGAGAAGGAGAGAGGGAGGCTGCAGTCTGATTGGAATAATATACGGCTCATGTCTTCGTGTTTGCTGGGCTGTCTACAACATACATCGAAAAAAATAGATAAATATCCGCCTTACTTTTACACTACCTTTAAAAGAATGTAGAACAGAACATTTTTTGTGTTTATTTGTTTTCCGATTCAATCACATTTGCCGTAGTCACCCGTTAATTGTCATTCATAAAAACACACGGTATAAAATTTTACAATACTCTTGTTAGGGATCATGTTTCAGATCCGTTTCGAGCTGGAGGGGGCGGTGTCTCAGTCACTGAACAGACTCACTTCCATCGGAAATCTGCGGCTGCCGGCCAAGTGCCACACACACCACAGGGTGGGCGACCCTCTCTCTCTTTTTCTCTTCTTTACGAATCATAACACATTCGTACAAGATAAATAAACTAGACATAAGAATATGTAATGTGTTGCGTGTCAGGTTCGCTCGCATGCGCACTTGCACACCACCACGCAGTCGAACCATCTGCTGGAAGACGAGGAGGAGGAGGAGGAGGAGGAGGAGGAGGAAGAGGAGGAAGGCAGCGCCCTCCCACCGAAACAACCACACACCATCCCGGGTCAGTTTCATACCACACCTACCGTCTTCTTTCCATTCTATCCATTTCCTTCTTTCTTTCTATCTCTCTTTTCTGGCTGATGAGCCCTTCCACCAAACACCACAAGGCTCCATTCACCCCCTCTCTCTCCTCTTTCTTCTGATGGTGAGTGTTGAGTGAAAGTTGCAGTGTCTCGCGCCGCCGCGCCGCCCGGCTTCCAGCTGCCGCCGCGGTCGATGCACATCACGGAGCAGGCACGCGGCAGGGAGAAGGAGGAGGAGGAGGAGCAGGAGCAGGAGGCGAGGATAGAGGAGCTGCCGATAGAGCGGCCGGTCACGCAACCCACTCCATCGACTGTCACCTTCCGACCGCGCTACGATCCCAGCGACACCACTCCCAGATTAGTTCCAGCGCCTATGAGGGATATGGAGCGAGGTACAGCATCATTCATTCGATGCCACTGTAGAACATTTCCATTATGTAATATCATTTTCCTGTATTTGAAATAGACAAACATTTATATTCCAGTATCCTCCACTCGCATTCCCGAAGTGGTCACGCCGTGGACAACGAAACTCGTGAGGATCACAGTCTCGTCCAAGGCACCGTTCCGAGCCACGCCCCTTCTGACCACGCCCCCTCCCGTCTTCACGCCCCAATCACACTCGCTCAACGCCGCGCCAATTCACTCTCTCCTCCTTCTCCTCGTTATCGCCCTTCTCGCACTGTTCTGATTGTATTGATTGATTATTGATTATTGATTATGGTGGAACAAAGATGTTTATGGGAATGATGTTTTCAGTTTTAAAGTTCTAAAGTAGACTTTTTTTGTAACGAAGGATCATGCATTTTGTCAGTGGAAAGTGAAATATCGACAGCTTTCGGGGTTGTGTAGATTGATTGTGAGACCCTAAGGTCTTTTTTATGAAGTGGATGGGAGGCTGAATGTCTTCTGGCAGCTGACGAACAACTATCCTGGCTCAACGACGCATTGCTCAACGACGCAAGAGGAGAGCGCACACTGCCCCGAACCGGCCCAAATTCCAAATTGCCTTCCGAACACTCCCGAATACCGCCGAACGCTTCGGAATACCTAACTGTCTCTTCGAAACACGTTATCACTCATTCAATTGGGTTCCATAGTGTTGCAGATCTATAGAGTTCCGTCGATAATAACAATGTTTATTGCTCTGCTGTGGAGACGTATGTACAATGGGGGGTCTAGCGGCTGATTGATTGATATCGATTGATATCGATCGATTAGTCGGAGGGATAAGAGGTGGAGAGGCAGACTCCTTGGGCGCACTGCTGCTTGTACGAAGTGACCTCGATGTTGAACGAGTCGATGCTGCACAAGTGTCCCGACCGGAACGAGAGAGTGAGAGAGAGCACAGACACGTAAGAGAGAAGTGAGAGAGATCGACACTTATCGCCGGGACGATCCGCGTGAGCGGTCGCCCTTTCATGTATATTTACTATATGCGATAAAGTCACTTCTATATTACTGTTATGTATTTATTGGCGAGAGTATTGTGGCAACCCTCTCGACGGCCATGGAGACAGGTCTGATGTATTGTATTGTTATCACTGTAGATTACCGTAGTGACTATTACCATTACTGTAGTTATTAGTACCCTTACTGTAGAGTACCTTAGACTGAACCCTGCCCCATAGCTTAGTCTTGACATGGTGCATTAACCGTTTTAGAAACGAACACGGACTCACTGAACCACCTCAGTCTAATTCTAATTTGTGTGAATGTATCTAACAAATCTCACCCGTTACGCGCAAGCGTAGTCAAGGCACGGTGAATAACCCAGGAGTGGAGGGATGCACTAACAGCCGAGTGATTGGATTCCGCTCACGTAACCACGCGTGACGTCTGATATCAGAAAGGTCTCACCGAGTAACGTTCACTTATGGTATAGATTCGTCGATAACATTTGTATACACCCACACAGGTAACTTCACAGTGCTCTCTTGTATATTGTGTCAGCCTCACAGGTGTGTATACTAATAGTTAGATCTAGCCGCACAAGGCCAGATCGCACTAGATGGGAGAAACCGGATGTCAATAATTCGATGCGCACGAACATAACACATCAACAACAGGTCCCCTTTCTAGAGAATCTCCCTTCCTAACAGATGATCGCGGCGAGAGATAAACTGCGGGCCCGCATGAATAACCTGATCCTATTGGGAGAATAAGGTCACTCGCGGTGAAGAGACAGCTCATTCCCAGTCTGACTGCCGCGACTACACGTCGTTGCATCTACTTCGTACAGCGTCTACTACCGATCCCCTGCGTCAACTACATCAGAGGTACACAGATTTCGTTATCACCAGCACACAGTAGAGCTTCCTCGAGCACTACAGTAACACCTAGCTGTGCGTACCGTAACCCGTGATACCACCCGTGTTTGCACATCACCGCGAGCACTTGTAGTAAAACGCACCCAAGCCCACTCCACCCGCTTCTCTCGTAAAACAGAGAACGGCACATCGCCTGCTGAAAGCTTCACCGAAAGGGGAGCCTAAGCAACACACGGCCAGCTTGGAATAGCAAACCAGCTGTCCTCACATAACAGTAACATCAAAGCACGAGAGCGCTAACACCTAGTCTCGAAGTCGCGTGACGGACAGACAGGTGAACGGGACGCCTTCCCGTCTCTCACACCAGGCCACGCACCCGTGCAGAATCCCTGCCGGGCAGCAGCCTCTTCCCGGACACGGTCCGATCTCCCCGGACATAGTCCGATCTTCCCGGACACAGTCCGATCTCCCCGGACACAGTCCGATCTACACGGACACGGTCCGATCTACCCGGACATAGTCCCATCTACACGGACACCGTCCGATCTACCCGGACATAGTCCGATCTACACGGACACGGTCCGATCTACCCGGACATAGTCCGACCTACAAGGACACGGTCCGATCTCCCCGGACATAGTTCCGCTTGTCACGGACACAGTTCCGGCTGACACGGACAAAGTTCCGATTGCCGCAAGCACTCTCGGCTCGGCAAGCGAACCAGCTTCACCGATCAAGGTGCACGTCTGAGCAGAACCTCTGCCAGCGGCATACCCACCTGATCCGAGCCCCCGACGATCGATCAGGCACAACCTGAGAGAAGCTCGTACCCAAGCGGACAGCACGTCGTACACCGCCCATCCCCAAGCAGTAAGACCAGATCATCTGGCAGCCCATCCTACGCAACTACCAAGTCCGCACCCGTCACGCGATAGTCACGCGATGAACCCGAGTGACCCTGACGGGAAAGGCGCGCCGCCCACTCAAAAGGGCGCAGTGTACAAGATCTACCAAGGGGAGATTATTGGGGATAGCGGATTGAGAGTCCCGAAGGAACTGTTCTCCCCCGAACAGCTGGCGGAGATTGCCGAGAAGGGGGAGACCCAGGCTGAGATAGTCGAGAGCCAGATCGCTCTCCTCATCGAAACCTGGAAGGAACAGTATCCAGCCGCCGCGGAGCTGGCGGAGAAAGCGGACATCCAGCGTCGTCTCTCTCTGAAGGTCGCCGACACGGCCACACCCTTCATCCCGATAAAGAATGAAGAGGACTGGAATCAAGCGGCCGACTTGATGAAGGAGATTCAGAAGCAAGACCGTAGGCAGTTCGAAGCCGAGGCGGCGTACTTTGAGAAGCAAGAGGAAATGCTGAAGTCTACTCTCGGCGACTCAGACGCCGCTCCAACCCTTCGCGAGTTCTATCTACAAATGAGCACCAGCATGAGAAGGGCGAGGAAGGCACTCGCACGCCAGAAATCTGGCATTCTCGCTGAGTTGAAAAAACATAACCAAAACGCTGCAAGAATCCTCGATTTCAGTATTCGACACTTCCCCGAGGGAGAGGTGTCGGACCGCGAGTCTCTCGAGGAGGAAATCGCCGCTGCTGAAAAAAGGACAGAAGAGGAAGGTGAGTGCAAGAGGGAAAAGGGTGACGAAAGCCAACCGAACGACGAATTTCAGATTGCGTTCAAGACAAACTCGACCGTCGAATCGTCTGCGCCTGAGCCGCCCGTGAGATCCAAGCCGGACTCACCGAGCAGCGCAGGAAAGCAAGTCACACCTGCCGCGCATCCAAATACCGAGATAAGTGAAATAGTCGAGAGAATGGAAAGCGAGAGAAGCCCGGCACATCACCAACCGATTTTTCAGGGAAAAATCGAACACACCCCCGGAAACGACCAGTTCATCACACCCAAGTCCGCCCTCCCCATCGCCAAATTCAATTCCCCAACAAATCCCGTGCAAAAAGCTTTTAACCTGGTAATCGATTGCTGTCTGGATGGGGACAAAAAGGGCGTGACATGGAAAAATGAGACAAACGAGAGTTATCAAACGTTCAAAACGGGAATCGCTGACACACCAGCAAATCCGAACCAGGTAATTACGAGCTCATTCGATGAAAACTGGGCAAAACCGTACTACGAGGGGATGGCAGCGAGGCAGACGGCGAGGTTGGCCAGCGACGACGAGTTCCGCGACTTCCAGAGAAGATTCGAGCGCCTGAAACAAACAAGTAGGAGCGCTTCGATCGCGGGAGAAGAAGACAACAATAACTGGCCCCTACCGGAAGTGAAAACTTACGGAAAAGAAAAGGCGGAGAAGTCGAAGAAAAAAGAGCGGACAAAGAAAAAAGAAATTGATTCCAGCTCAGACTCCGAGAGCGAGACAGATTCGGACAAGAAAAAGAAAGAGAGGAAGAACAAAAAGAAACAGAGGAAAGAGGCAAAAAAGGGGAAGAAGGACAAAAGGAAGAAGAGAAACAAGCGCTCACCGTCGTCCTCATCCACCAGCACCTCCGACTCGTCGTCCTCCTCCACTTCATCCGACGAATCCTCGGACTCCGACTCCTCATCCGACTCGTCCTCCTCCTCATCAACCACATCGACCTCGACCTCCTCGACGACGAGCCAGTCGGCATCTGAAAAGAACAAGGGAAGGAGGAAGGCAAAAAACAAGAAGAGGGAGAAAAAGAAAGAAAAGAGAGAGAGGAGGAGAGCCAAGTCCCGAGAGAGGCGAAACCGATCGATCGACCCCCGAATTTTCACTACCATGGCTCTATCCAACATCATCGACATGCCTGAGTTTGATGGGTCGGTCAAGCAGTGGAAACTGTTCTACCAGACCTTCACGGCACTGATGGAGGGCCAAAGCGATATAGTGAAACTCACGAAGCTCAAGCAGTGTTGCAAGAGAGAGGCGGCTGGAGTGATCAACCACTTCGGAATGAGCGCGGAGAATTACAAGCCAGCCATGACAGCCTTGAAGAGAGCGTACGGGAGCGAGACAAAATTGATCAAATCCCTCTGGGACGAGTTCAGGGCCACCCAGCCCGCCAGCGATCACTACGCCTCAGTGAAAGCGACATACAACACGATCAAAGCGATCATGGTGCAGCTCATGGAACTCACAAGGGTCCGTGGGAACGATCTCACAACCGAGATAACAAGAAGGTTTCCGAAAAGATTCTGGGGAAAGCTGATGGCAGCTGAGGTAAGAGCAGACGGAAACGTCAAGAAATTCCTCAAAGAGCTAGAAAGAATCGTGACCGAATACGAAGACACCGAGAAGAACTTCGAGACCTTTACCAGAGGCAGACAGATGATGGCAAAGGAGAAGGGGGGCCACAAGGGCCGCTCGCAGTCGAAGAAACCATACCAAAATGGGAAAAAAGGTGGGGGGAACGGTCAAAATGGCAATCAGCAAAACCAAGGTAATGGTGGACAATCCGGAGGTAATGGTGGATTTCAAAAGAAAGGGAAGTTCCGAAGAGGACAATCCCAACAAAGAAACCAAAACGGACAGAACCAGAACGCCAAGAGTAGCAACAACTATGAAAAGAAAAACCCCCAACAGCAAAGCAAAGGGGGCGGAAACCAGAGTAAAGGTGGGCAGAAAAACCAAGGAAACAATGGTGCCAAAGGCAACCAGCAGAATGGGTCAGGAGGCAAGGGATTCCAGAATAAAAAAGAATTCAAGGGCAAGAAGAAGGGAAACGGCATTCATTCCCAAAGACGCCGCGCCGGAGGCACCTGCCCCGGGCATCTCCCCCGACCATCTCTCCCAGACCCAATAAGGGGTCATTGACCCCTCTCTCTCTCTCTCTCTCTCTCCCTCCATCTATACGACTCGCGGTATAAGCTAACCATAACAAACGCGACTAACCGATCAAACGCGATATCGTATTACGTCATTACCAAAGGTTGCGAGAGATAAATCGCGCATTGCAGGACCGTAACTGATCCCAATCGACTATGTCCAGCCACAAGCACAGCCATCGCAACGACGGTGCCTACCCGAGAAACCGCGCCCGTAACACAGCACCCGACTACCCCCCGACAAGGGATGTGGAAGGAGGACGGCGAAACGGTAAAATAGGCAGCGTCGAGCAATCGAGAAGAAATGAATTGCAGCCCCCGCGACAGCCCAGCAGCTAAGACCCCACTGCGCCGTATGCAGGAAAAACGGGCATGTGGCAATTTCCTGCAAGAGACTATCAGTCATGCCGACGCCAAGGCTCCAGGAGTATGCCGTCGTCTCCGACTTCTGTTTGCTGTGCATGGAGCCTGCACATCAGCCCTGGGCGTGTCACAATCGCGCGGAAAAAACCGTCCAAGAAGGACGTTGCAAGAACAAGCGGTGCATGGCCACTGGCGGTCACCATTGGGGCAGGGTATGCCCCCTCCTGGAGGATGGAGTCGGCGAGGAGGAGTTCAACCGCCTGGTGGAGGAAAGGATTCTCCAGATCGAAGTAAGTGAAGGAAAAAGAGAGAGCCAGAAAGAGAGAGAGAGAGGGCGGGCATAGGATAACCCTCAATTTAGTTCTTGATGACGGGAAAACGGGACGATGAGGAGGACACGACCGAGGACAAGAACAACGAGGAAGAAGCAACTGAGCTCAAGGTGAGAATGAGAAAGAGAGCGCGAAAGTCGACGATTGGGAGAGAAATAATAGACAAATTATAGGAGAAGCTGTCCGCTCTCCAACGCCAACAAGAGTTGGAAGAACGCGAGCGCAAGCTGCAGGCCAAGAAGGCCGAGCAGGCGCTCAAGGCCATGCGGGATGCAGTAGAGCGTGCGCAGCACGACAAGGAGATCCTGGAGAGGGAAAAAAAAGGCGTTGGAGGAGAGGGTCAGCCAGATTGAGGCCGACCTTCTCGAGACGCCGACTCGCTGATAGCCCTCTCCAGATGCCAGTCGCGCCCGCCACAGTCTCCCTCCGCACCTCCTCGCCAGCCAGCCTACCGCCAGCCTCATCCCATCCTACCTCACTCCAGCTACCCCACCGACCAACATGCACCCACCACTTATATATCGACGGCGACTCAATAACACACCAATCGCCACCAAATAACACCACAACACGAAGCAAGCACAATTATATTCATATCGCACAGATAAAATGAACAAGTGAAGGCAATGTTGAATGTGTTATAAAAATGCGAGCAATAAAGGTTATTAGTTTGTGAATGAACGGAGAAGATCGATCATAGTGTTATCGGAAGGGGCGTTGGGAGAGGATGAGGCCGAGGTCACAGAGAGAGTAGGGGGAATAGAGAGACGCAGGCGAGTAGACTGAGAGGACGCGCGAGCGCGGGAGGCGCCAGGGGCATCGCGCTGCCCAGCGGCAAAATGAGCGTCACTCACAAAATGGCGACGGCGACGGAAGAGGGTGATGGCAGGAGCAAGGTGAAGAGAGGAACGCGCAGATTCACGAGCAGCTGCGCAGCGTGCAGAGAACGCATGGGATTTCACATTCACTTCCTCCAGCCTATCCACGATCAACCTATGCTCAGACCAAAAATCGTCATCCGACTGGTCCAGCCGGCGGAGGGACTTCAAGTGCAGCGTAGCCAGCGCGGAGAGCCCTTTGAGACCGCGCGCGATATCACGGGCGGACTAAAAGGGAGGCGTGAAAAAGTACTAGCCACGAGAATAGCACTCACATCTTCCATGTTGAACAGGCCCTCGAGTATGGCAAAAGCGTCGCGAGCATACTGTAATACTGTATGACGGGAGAAGGTGACAGACGCCACTTACCGTATCGCGAGCAGACAGATCTTGATCAGAGAGAGTAGCCGCCTGTCCAACTAACTCTTCCCAAAGCTCGTGAAGAGCACTACAAGACGAACGCGCATCGTCGAGAGCACTCTGTAGCTGAACAGTGACGCGAGCGCGGTCAGAAAGAAAGACAGAACGGTCAGCGACCCTCGCACTCAATTCCGTACGACGATCCGACTTGCGAGCGCGCAGCTGACTCATGGCAACTAAACAAAACAAAAATCAATTTATCTACAAAAAAAAAATGCGCTATCAATGCGATTCACGAGCGAGGAAAGGCGTACACTACATTAGCATAAGCAGACGCCGCCTCCAACTCCGAGGCTAGCTCACTGGGGGTCAGATATAAGCTCCCGATAGCCAGGAGGTGAACACGGCGTTCAAGGACGCGAATACTGGGAAGCAGGGAAGGGGACTCCCAATCAAGAGGGACAAAATGAAAACGAGTCGACCGCTCAGCCGGATGCACATGATGAGGTAGGGCGACAACCGGAAAGAAAGGCGATTACAAAGAGGATTAAAATTTTGTAATTGATATCCACCTTTTCGACGACAGCCGCTATCCCCGCAAACTGCCGCACGTGAGTACGCAGCAGAGCGAGGCCACGCCGCACCCCACGGCAATGATTGGCCACCGGGCGCCAAAAGAGACTCTGGTCAGACGCCGGCGCATCCGATATCTCAAAGGGGCGTGCGCGAAGCGAAGTCAGCCCATTCAAACCAACAAGGGAGAAAACAAAAGAATCCACAAGTTGAATGAGAGCGAGATCGATCAGAGCGAGCGGAGTGCGACTAAATGATTGTAATACAATCAAACGGATCAGCTACAGTATACCTGACGCGCGGCGGATCGGCAATGAATATAAGGCCGCATCGACGAGGGACGCGAGTCGGAAGGAATAGCTGGATCCATCCCAAAACCCCAGTGACAATAAAATCTCCTTTCACCAGCACATACATCGAAACTTCTAGAGAGTGAAGCTCTCACTCATCAAGTAATAGAGATGTGCAGATAGGCGCACTCACCCGCCTCCAATCAAGGTCATTGCTTATCATAATTTATCGGGACAAGCAATTGAAATAAACAAGGATGAGGTAGCATGTGTGGATCGAGAAACGCAAGATTATATCATGAGCAATTGGACGCGACAGTCGGAGAAAGAGTATGGCCTAGGCAGCGGATTAAGACGACAGGGCGCGCAGAGACACAAGGCGCATCTGAGCAGCCGCAAGAGGAGCATACTCACGCCTACCCGCCCCCTGACGATACAGAAGGTAAGCGACAGCAAAGGTGGAGATAATGGCGACAATGACAAGTACAATATGGCCGAGATCAATAGAAGCCGCGTCACACTCAACACACTCGCGAGAGCGAGAAGGGGAAGCGGATGAAAGGGGCACCGCCGAAGTAGTCGTAGGAGGCACGGGCTGCTGACGGCGACGATCGGTAGCATGAGACGATAGCACGCTCATCGGAAGACAGTGCACGATCCAAATTCTGGAACAACAGATTCCACCCTCTCTCCTTGCGCAATACACATTGGATAGCAGATAAACAACTCACTCGGAAAGACGGACGATGCACAAGTGCCCCGAGGGACACCTCGGGCACGAGGCCGACACTTGCCACTCCCCGCAAGCCGACGGCGAGCGCGAGACGTACACACCAGCGACGCCAAGCAGAGCAAGAAGGAGAAGGACAAGAGAACGCATCTGAACGGGCAAATAGGCAGAGTTTCTAGAAAACAAGGAAAACGAAACCAGCCGCCCTCGCCAGCCGAGTTGGATACAATGTATGAGGAGTGTCCAAGCCATGTCCTGTGAAGGCACATGTGGCGGATTCAAAGGGATTGCAAAGGGCATCCGAACCGCCACGCCACACACGATCTGATACAAAAGATGTAAACAATGATCGTAATCAATTGGCGTCACTCTAAAAACAAAAAAGGAGAACTTAAAAGAGGTTCTCGGAAGAAGAAAAAACAGTAACGTAATCGGCAGCGCGCACTCACTCTACCGTCACTTCACACCAGACGCGACTATACCTACCAGCCGTCAGAAGAAGCCTTCATCGTCAACGACAAAACAACACGTCAACGACAACACGTCTTCAACAAGCGACAGGAGGAGACCCACTACCGAACGTAGACTGAGAAGCCCAAAAAACAGGGCAATTATCACTTTATAAATTTATAAGTATCGATTATCTCCCCCCCGTGTCACATCACTCATTACACTCGAGATGTTCTCGAGTCCCCCCCGGAATGTCCCGACCGGAACGAGAGAGTGAGAGAGAGCACAGACACGTAAGAGAGAAGTGAGAGAGATCGACACTTATCGCCGGGACGATCCGCGTGAGCGGTCGCCCTTTCATGTATATTTACTATATGCGATAAAGTCACTTCTATATTACTGTTATGTATTTATTGGCGAGAGTATTGTGGCAACCCTCTCGACGGCCATGGAGACAGGTCTGATGTATTGTATTGTTATCACTGTAGATTACCGTAGTGACTATTACCATTACTGTAGTTATTAGTACCCTTACTGTAGAGTACCTTAGACTGAACCCTGCCCCATAGCTTAGTCTTGACAACAAGGTTGTTTATTTGTTTGTTTACTTGTTTGTTTACTTGTTTGTTTACTTGTTTGTTTATACTCACGTGAAGCGGCAGGCCTTGTTTCCGGGCGAAGTGAGCACACAGGTGGTGAACACAGAGAAGTCGAACGCTTAATAGTAGTTATTGATTTATTGATTCAGTGACGTCACTCACCGGGCGAGGTTCCGATAAGGAATCCTCCGACCTTTTTCATCGTCTTCTCCCAGGTGTACTGGAAGGTGCCGGTGAGCTCCTGAAAAAGGGGCGGGGTTAGCTGGGGCGGCGCTTCTCTCGTCACTCACCGCATCGTAGCTGTCGTATCCGTGGTAGTTGATCTTTCCGGCCTTCTCGAGCAGGTAGTAGCGCACCTGAAAAGTGGGCGGGGTCAGAGGGGGCGTGGGCGGACGGCTCTTACCCAGTTGTGCTGTCCGTCAACCTCTCCCGAGCGCCACTCGCCAGAGAACACGTGCTCCCATCCTGAACAAGTATTCAATAATCGATCGATAAATCGATCTACACTCACCCGAAGATCCGAGGGTGCCCTTGCAGCGAGAGTAGGTTCCGAACCACAGGGTGAACAGATCGTCCTGGAACGTGTCCTTGACGACTCCTGAAAGGGGCGTGGTCAGTGGGGGCGGGGCCAACACATGACGCACCCTTGCTCTGCAGGTAGCTGTAGGCCAGCTGCCAGACGGTGGTGTTCTGGAAGTCAGCGATGAGCGTCTTCAGGTAGGTCCTGCGGAATCCGGACATCGGCGGCTCGGCGACGCACACCTAAAAGAGGAGGCGGGGTCAGAGGGGGCGTGGCCTGTGCGGACACTCACGTCGGGGGTGAAGAGGTTCTGGTTGTAGATCTCGATGAGGTCCTTGTACATCTTGCGGGAGAAGATCTTGGACTCGTCGACGGAGGTGAACAGCCTGCAGAGGGAGGGATGAGGGAGGGGGAGGGAGGGAGGGAGAGAGAGAGAGAGAGAGAGAGAGAGAGAGAGAGAGAGAGAGAGAGAGAGAGAGGGAGGGACGCACGGGTTGGGGGACTCGTCCTGCTCTCCGGACACGTGCTTGCCCCAGTTGAGCTTGTAGTCCGTGTCGGGAATGGCGCGGTCCGAGTCAGCCGCGCGCATTTTCGTGATCAGATCCTGAAAGAAAAAGAAGAATGTACGATGCCTTTTTCATACTTTTCTGATTTTTTTGTGAGAGAACTCTACACTTTCATCTGAATCATATTGCCTTGTTTCTTGTGATTTGTGATACGACACTACTGTGAGTAGGCCTGATTAAATCTGTGAAATTGGATTGGCATAATGTGAGAGTGATTATCATTCATATTGTTTCCCTCGCTCACCTGCAGTCCGGAGTTGTCAACGGGGGGCGAGCGAGTGGTCTTGGAGTGGTTGGGGTTGTGGGTGGTCTTGGTGTGCGAGCCACCGGAGCCAGTCGGGAACGCCTCATCGATCTGAACCAAGTCATCTCTCTCTCTCTCTCTCTCTCTCTCTCTCTCTCTGTGGGCGGGGTTTCAGTGGGCGTCGCTACCCACCACGGTCTTTCCGTTGCTCTGCAGGGTCGTCGCGTGCACGGCGATCTCGTCTCCGTTGATGCTCATCGAGCACTGCAAACAGTCACTGTAGGTCTACCGTAACCTGTCCCTTAACCCGTACCTGTCCGTTTCCGGCGAGGGCGCAGACAGTGTAGACGGCGAGTTCAAACTCGGGCGAGGAGTTGAGGAACATGGAGGTCTCGAGAGCGGCGGCAGAGTTCCAGGCGAACTGGAGGGAGACGGCGACGGTCTGGAAGAGGTGGACTCTCTCTCTCTCTCTCTCTCTCTCTCTCTCCTTCTCTCTCTCTCTCTCTCTCTCTCTCTCTCTCTCTCTGATGTGTGAATATGATGCACCATCTGATAGCGCCTACTGTTTTACGAGCGTCGTGTTATCTCACATCATTATCACTTGTTCAATCCCGCATTGAAGCATCGATCGGCCGCTTGCGTATATTGTCTTTTCATTCATTCCACTGTTTTCCTTGCACATAGTTTCACTTGCCCTTTCCCCCCCTCTCTCTCTCTTTTCATTCACATTTGCATGAGCGATCGGCATTTGCGCCCACATATCGATCGCGCGAGTGAGTGGTTGAATAGGACAGTAACAGTCAGCTGCCTTCTCTCACTGCTCGCCGGAAATGCAAATCGTCGTTGCTTTCTGATTCCCCGATCATTTCCACCATTTCTTTCCTCGCGAGCGGCCGACGGAGACTTGACGTGCCTTTCAGGAGCTGAGCACTGATCGAAGCGAATGTGAACACTATGCGGTAAGTGGAACTTTACAAGTTCAAAACACATTTTAAAAAATATGTTAATTTGAGTAATTTGAGTATGGTGATCACGAAGGATGCGCCTGGGGCGTCCGGGGGGAAGGGTCGGACGAGGACTGCGACCACCCTCGATCTTCTGCCACTCATGCCCGAAATACCACAAGAAGAGACACGACACACAGCACACCAAGAGAAAGGCGCGTTACATGTTACATTGTAACATTGTAATAACCTTATTTATGACGTCTTGTGTTCTTCTATATAATATTTATTGTAATACCTATTATTCATGATTCCTTCAGATCTACAGCTTCCTCGAGAATCCCTCGCTCCGCCACCAGCTTCCCCTATCACTTTGGTGAGTAGGGTACTGTACTTTGTTTTTGGTTACTGTACATTTTATAGGCATTTTCATCGTGGTGTTGATCGCGCAGATTCTGGGGGCGAACGACGATCCGACACTCGCCACGTACGCGTGGCGACTCGAGGTATCGATCGATTATTGACTTATTGATTGATTTGATTAGTGCGGGCTCGGGGTATTCTTCCTATGCGAGTTCCTCTTACGTCTGTGGGTGATCGACACGGAGCACAAGTTCAGAGGAAGGAGAGGTACGGTAGTTTGTGATTACTGTAGCTTATCCTGATGTTCAGGCATGTTCAAGTACCTCACTCGATTCGTTTGCATCATTGATATCGTCATCATATGTACGACATTCTTCATCATTGTCTCCCACTCGATTCTCAACAAAAAGGAGAATCTCTGGATACTCGATGGACTGCGGTTCATACAGATTTTCAGGTAAGTGAGAGAACACACACTCTCTCTCTCTCTCGCTCAATCAATCGATACAGACTCTTCCACATCGATCGTCAGATGACGACGTGGAAGATGGTCAAGGACATGATCGTTCGAAGCAGGTATCGATTGATTAGTGATTATTGATTTATGGATGTTCGCAGTTACGAGCTGTCAGCCGCGTACTACTTCTCCCTCCTCATCTTCCTCGTCCTCGCTCTCTCTGTCTACGAGATGGAGACTGCTGTCGACATCTCGCGAGAGCTCCACGTCCTCAACATCACCAACCAGACCGAGGTCGACAAGTCGGGTGAGGGATACGGTACTTTGAATAGTTTTTTTGGATATGGTACTCTCTTTAGAGCGCACGTTCAACAACTACGGCAACGCGATGTGGTTCTCGTTCGTCTCGTTTCTCACGATCGGGTAGGCGCCGCCCATTTCGGCCACGCCCCTTTTCTTGTAGGTACGGCGACATTGTTGCCCAAGTACTGGCTGTCGAAGATTGTCACGTGTATACTGTCCTATGCTGGCTATGCGTGCTTCATCGCTGCGTCGACTCTCGTGTCCGTTGGAATGACCATCCAGGTAATCATGGCCACGCCCCTTCTGACCACGCCCTCTTATCAGATCGAGGAGGAACAGAAGAACAAGCACGAGAATAAGATTCGCCACACTGCCGCACACATCATTCAGACATGGTATCGATTGATTTATCGATTGGTCATTAGATATGTAGGTATCGCTACCACCTGGCCTCGAACGCGTGCTACGAAGAGGACTTTATGCGCATCTTCCGGTGAGTATCGATTGATTATCGATCATAAATTCACATTTCAGGAAAAAGTGCTACAGTCTCTATCTGACCGAGGAGCGAATCATGAAGACGCGCCAGCTGCAGAAGAGACTGATGGACAAGTGAGCGACAGGCTCCGCCCCCTCTGACCCCGCCCCCTTGTAGGCGTCGCGCCACTCGGACCAAGGACAAGCTGCTGGAGCGCGGGGCAAGTAGCTGCTCGGACCTCAAAGCTGGACTGTCGGCTGTGCACAAGACCAGCTGCGCTTTGGAGCCTGTCGCGCTTCGCATGCAGCGCATCGAGCCTGTACGCTTCTAGGCCACGCCTATTTAGGCCACGCCCACTTTCTAGGCTGTAACTTTCTGCTTGCGCTAGACTAACTGCATGCTTCTTCATCTCTATAGCTTAAAGTGAGAAACGAATAAATTTTTAGAATTTTCAAGCAGTCGCGGGCAAGCGCACATTCAGACGCACCGAGGTGCGATCAATAAATCGATAATGAGAGACAGTCAATCGATACTATCAATTTTGCAGTCTACGCACTGCACGCGTGAGGACGAGAAAGAGGAGCGAAAGAAGTCGATCATGCATGAGATACCGAAGAACGTCGGTGAAGTGAACATTGACTGCGTAGCACAGACTGAGTATCATGCCTGAGTATCAGTGCGAGCGGCGGAAATCGCTAAGCTCAACGCGGAGACGTGGACACCGGGCACGAATGACAAGGAGAAGATCGAGCAGATACAGAAGGTAGCCGGTATCGATCGAATATCGATCGAATATGGATTGCTTGCAGATAGCTCGCTTCGCACAACAGCGACGCGGCTCGAATGAGACCACGCTGACCGCTATGACCTCATCTATGGAGTACTCGGACATTGAGCAAGAGTTGGAGGTAAGGTTTGCTACAGTATCCCTATTACAGTAACCCCTGTTTAGAGTGAACGAGTACTACAACCAGAACACGACTCGCCGAAAGAGCGCCGATATCAACGGTGACTTGTTTCTTGTTTACGGCTCGTAAACAAACAAACGAGGTAACAACCGATGTTTCAGCGATCGCCGAGGATAAGCTGATCAAGTACCGCCCGCTCATCCGCTTCATCTACTTTGTCCTCTTCCGACAGGTATTATCGATCGATTATCGATTGACTATTAATTGCCTTCAGCTGCTGAAGAAGTTCGCCAATGCCGCCGGCCCTATCAACTCATGGACGCCGAGAACGAGCTACTCGAGATGGAACACAGTCGCACGCAACTCGTGCACGAGGTGAGGGGGCGGGGCTTGCCGGGGGCGGGGCCTGAGCCGCGGCTTACAGCTGGAAGTACGCTCGGCTGCCGTGGTGGGCAAAGCGCAGCAGTCGCCGTTCGCGCCGCACGACGGAAAGGTGTCAGGTACGGTAGATCAAAGTACCGTAACCCGATGTACCGTAGTGTTGCGGCGAGTGGAGCTGTGCGAGGCGAAATTGGACGAGCTGGAGAGGAAAGCGGATGTGATGATGATGACGACTGTGAAGCTGCAGCAACTGCTCGGCATAGAGTCAGCCCTCTCTCTCCTCTCTCTCTCTCTCTCTCTCTCTCTCTCCCTCCTCTCTCCCATTCTCTTCTTCCAGGATGGAGCTGATCTGCCGTCGGACGACGATAGCGATGCGTCGTCGTCGCCACATGACGAGGGAACGACGAGGTGGGAGAGAGAGAGAGAGAGAGAGAGTGAGAGAGAGAGAGAGAGAGATACTTTAGGAAGCTGACGCCGACCCAGCGCCTGCTGCACCCGCCGCCCGCCCTCGCGCCGCCCGTTCAGCATCGCAGCCCGCAACCGGAAGAAGAGTCTCCGACGACAGGTGGTGACGATTATCGATTGATTATCGATTGCAAATTAATTACAGGCGACGCTCGGACACATGGGGCGTCTCGCTCGACGACTGATTAGTATTTTACTCTAGATTTAGTAGATTGTGTATTGCCTTGCCTTGCGATAAGTGCCTTTAGAAGTTATCAACCAATGGAAAATCGACATACCTCGGCGCGAGTGAACCATCCGTGGTACTTGAGCTTGCCGGCCGACTCTTGCTGCAAACAGGACAGTGAGCAATCGATAAATCGATAATCGATGAGACCACCCACGCTGAACATGCGGAGCCAGTTGTTGAAGCGGACGACGGTGGCGCCCTTGGAGGTCTCTCCCACGAAAACGGACTCGAATCCTGAGAGGGAGGGGGTGAGAGAGAGAGAGGGAGAGAGAGATAGAGAGAGAGAGAGAGAGAGAGAGAGAGAAAGACGCTGCACCCACCGGAGGATCCGGCGACCTTGTTGCGCGCGTAGTTGGTGAACCACAGCTGAGTGAGGGCCGCCTTGAACGTCGCCTGGTCCTTCGAGGCCAGACCTGAATTGACTAAAATAGAGAAACGAACTCGCTACGATCACATCGTAATCACAGTATCAACTATGAGACCACTGGCAGTTCCTTTTTTTATCAGCTTGCAAGCAAATGGCAACAGGCCACCCCCCCACAACTCGCTATGTTTTGATGGATTCTTGTAGGCATGCCCCATACCAAGCCCTAGCCAAAATTAAAAATCTCGAAGAGCACCGGAAGTGCCCTAATTAAGCACCGGAAGTTTACGTGTATTCTTGTGCGCGATAGGTCATTGCGCATGCCATCCCGAAATGCGGACACTGAAACATCGGTTCGGCGGCTTAGTGGATAGTGAGTTAATTCGAAAAAATGGTGACTAAGGTTCTGTCTCCGCCGGTGCGAAATGTTTTGCCAAATCTGAAACACAGTTTTGTCGCAAGTCCTCACATCAGAAATAAAGAATGAGTGGATTTTGTTTTTCAATAGGTTAATTTATTCTTACTCACACCGTTAGAATACAAATTGACAGCGGAGCGGAAGAAAATATCATTCCGACATCAATCTTCCGAATGAAGCACACGAGAGCCTTTCAATAACTCAAATAACTTTTGAAAAAAAAAACATTTTGTTTATGATCCTATACTGTTTTTTTTTCGTAAAAATGTGTTTCGAATTTGGCAAAACATTTTGCACCGCCGAGACAGAACCTTAGCCATCACTCATTTCAAATTAACTCACTATCCACTAGGCCGCCGAACCGATGTTTCACTGACCGCATTTCGGGATGGCATGCGCAATGACCTATCGCGCACGAGAATGCACGTAAACTTCCGGTGCTTAATTAGGGCACTTCCGGTGGTCTTCGAGATTTTTAATTTTGGCTAGGGCTTGGTATGGGGCATGCCTACAAGAATCCATCAAAACATAGCGTGTTGTGGGGGGGTGACCTGTTGCCATTTGCTTGTTAGCACTTTCTGCCACTCACGAAATGAAACTACTCACCAAATGAAACGAAAATGAAACCATTCTACTATCTAGGTTCACTTTGAACAAAGCAACTCGTCGTCTAAAACCGTCCACCTACTGCCGGATACCATATCAGCCCAGCTCCCTCCGCCACCCACCCTGCTGCTGCAGGAACTGCCAGGCGGACTGGAGGACGGGTGTGGAGAGGGCAGAGTCGAGGAAGGCAGAGGCGGCAGACACCGCGGAGGGGTTCGCCGGCTCCGGTGTGTCCACGTCGGGGGTCACGTATAGGGCCTGTGAAGGGGAGCGGGTGGAAAAAAAACAGAGTGTTGATCACATAAATAGTTCAGGTAAAAGTTTTAATTGCTGTGTTGAGTGGAGATTTAGATCAAACTGAACGAATATTAAAAAAAGATGTACTTACAGCGAGGGCGTTGAGCTTGGCGTAGGTGTCCTTGGCGAGGAGGGTGGAGGAGACGGTGGTGAAGAAGCTGGAACAAAGTCATTCTTATCAGTTCCTGTACATGTACATTTAAATGAGTACAAGTAACCGAAGTTGAGAGGATAGTATGTATGAAAGAATGGTTGAAGGCAACAGAATACTTCTTGAGAGTTCCACTGACATGGACATAATTATGAAAATAAAGAGGTGGATGAAAAACAAAATGAAGTCAACTCACGGTTTGTGGGCGTTGTCGTGATCGAAGTGCGTGTGAGAGGCCATGTCCTGAACACACAATACAGTAACACACAAAAAACTACCGTATCCAGTATCCTGAAATACTACAATATCTCACATATCCACAACACCCGATAAAAACTGTAACCGAGATGCTACAGTAGGCCTCACATCTCACACATGCAATACCCCGACCAAGCTACAGTACTCCTCTACTGTACCTGGTAGTCGACGGTGAGGTCGTTTCCGGTGGCCCTGTTGGTGTCGGCAGCCACGAGGGCATTGAGGGCCGCGGTGACAGCGGAAGCATCCAGCTGCTGCGGCGCGGGGGAACGCTGCAAACACAGAATCACACAGTTGTCATCTGGAAGGATGGACTGTTTTATTCCGTATTCATTTTTGGTAGTGATCTTCGTCCGTACAATGGTTTGCGTTTTTTTCTTAGACGGATGTGATTAAAAGATTAAGATAACTCTGACGCGTTGCGTGATAAGAGACCGCAGAATGGGGGTTATTGTCTAAAGGAATTCTGAGTCGCGCCATATTTTTTGCACACGCGGAAACAGATATTCTGATAACATCGGGTAAGCCGCGCTGTAGTTGCTTCTTTTAGGTTTCCAAGCCACTCTATACCGCAACTCTCACAACCCAACCCACAGTGTCGTAACCAAGTCCTGTACGGAACGAGACACAACTCACATTAAACAACTGAACAATTGTACTATCCACAATCGTTATCGTTGCACCAGAAAACCGAGCGCAGCCACGTTGCCAATACCAATTCCGGTAGGCAATCCATAAAGATAGCGAAGAATGTGGTATGCCAAGAAAGATTAGGAATCATGTAATGTGAGTGCGATTCGGGTGTGCTTCGCACCGGATCAAAGAGACCACGAGGTATGGAGATTACAGGGATACTGTAGTATCGTAAACACAGATATCGATTATATCGATATCGATACCTAGCCGCCAGCACGCGTCACTGACCTGGGCGGGAAAGAAAGGGGAGGGGTCATTGACTCACTGACTCACTCACTCAATCACTCACTCAGACACTTTTTATAGTCACTTATGCGTCTCTAGATGACTGTTGCGCGGACCTATATTTTGCGCGTTTAGTTCATTACTTTTTTCTTCAAGTTACAGTGGGTGAGTGAGTTTTTTTTATGACTACCATACTAAAATTCTAGTGCAGTAGCGGTAACGTTTTTCAGAATTGTGGAATAATATGATCAGTGGATGAAATGAATTCCCTACGCGGCTGCCCGGTAGACATAGATTCTGCGAATTCTGAGACGACGAGGGGATGACAGAAAGGTGAGTTGAATATGCCGCTGTATTGAATTCCAAAAAGCGATCAGCTAATCCATTTTCAGAGTCAGACAAGATGATCTGAGAGTGCGAGATAGGCGTTCATCATTGTTCATGGAATGCGGGATACAATCGTGTTCAGCGCAAAAGACTAGGTGAATAATTGAATGTCTGAATGAAATATTTAAGCATCTGCAATGTAAAGTGCGCAATGTAAAATTCAACTGAAGTATAATATTATCTTTTTTCAGGTTTGTCGGATGCTGGTACCATGGGTGCGGGTATCTGGATGTGACTTCGCTCTACAGTACTCGTCTCGCATCTACGCGGCTGCAAGGCAGGCATATATCCTGCACAGGAAACACGGAGAAACAAATAGCAAGTGAGTCACTCTATGTCTTAATCTCTACCCATCATTCGTTTAGCGTCGACGTGACATGTTGTCTAGCAATCAAACCTGCCATGTGGAAATTGGACCCAATCGGTTAGTACTTGTCAGAGAAGACAGCGCTGTCCGCAGTGTCTTATTGATCCCAAAAGGTTCGAACTCTCCTTTTCAGAAAAAAGTTCACGGTCAATCAACACTGCACTCTTGATGTCTTCATACTCGAAAGGTAAGGTGTGGACAGTGTGTAGTTTCACGAAAGATTTTTTTCAGAATACTTGCTACGAGCGGAACTACAAGTACATCACTTGTCGCCTGCCCATACACTTCTCTTGCGCATAGGACCGACACTGACTGATACCATGTCCTGATCGTAGACCTACTTATGCATCGCCATTGATGTGTTAGTGTTACCTAAACATCTGTAAAAACTTAATAAAGAATGTTTACACGAGCTAGTCGGAATAAATGTATTTGTATGGTATAAGAAGTGAGTACATAATAAAAGAAGGTGAGCTGCACTTACCGAGAGCAGCGCCCAGAAGGGGCGG
>CAWZYM010000546.1:0-28938 GCA_963966185.1 Rhabditoides inermis | reverse complement strand
ATAACTGACCATTACCTAAGAATAAACCAGGCTTTGCTAACTCAAGACGAATAATTAAAGATAATCTAGTACCTACCATACCAGATCATAAACCAAAAATAAAATATAAAGTTCCAATATCTTTATGATTAGATCTTTCTAATCATACAGCCAAACCTCCTTGATATTTTTTATAACCGTTAATATAAGAGATAAAAAATTTTTAACTTTTAATAAGTTAACTCTTAAAATAAAGAAAAAAAAAATGAAATAAACAAGGGTTTATTTCTATCTTTTATTAATTAAAAAACCACTTCCAGTAATTTTTAATAGAATACTCTTAATCAAAAAATATTGTATATTATTAATACCAATGGTGAAGAAAAACCCACATTTCAATTATTAAAATTAATAAAACCTTTTCCTATTAAAGAATTAGTAATTAAAAATAGAGAATAATAAAATGAAACTAAAAAATAAATAAAAATTATATAAAATATAAATTTTATAGTAACAATCCCATTAGAAATAACCATAAATTCTGATAAAAAAGAAAGTGAAGGAGGTACTCCTCTATTTGATAAAAATACTACAGCAAATAAAATACCCATAATTATTCTAGACCTAAAAAATCTATTTATAAAATAGATTATTCGTCTTGAAGAGGTGTGGTAAAATTCACCAATTAAATAAAATATTAAAGTAGACGTATAACCATGAGCTAACATTAACATTAATCTTCTAACTTTACCTCTTATTCTAATAAAAATTAAAGCTAATAATAAGAATCTTATGTGGGTAACAGAAGAATAAGCTGCTAACGCTTTTGAATCTCTTTGAAACACACAACAAAAAGCCCCTAAAATTATACCTAAAAATGCAATATACATTCACACATTATTATGAATAAAATTTATTCTTCCTAAAATACGTAAAAAACCAGCAGTACCTAATTTTAGTAATAAACCGGCCAATAATATTCTAGCTGTTGTAGGTGCTTCTACATGGGCTTTTGGTAACCACAAATGTAAAAAATATACTGGGAATTTTATTATAAAACTTAGTCTTAAAATAAAAAATATTTCCCAAGAAATAAAAAAATCAAAATAAGCAAAAGTAAAATAAAATCTACTTTTAAAATAAACAAATAAAAAAGGAAAAGAACAAAATGCAGCATAAAATATTAAATAATAAGAAGAATTAATTTTTTCAATTTGAGAACCAAACCCTAAAATTATAACTAAAATAGGAAATATTGATAATTCAAAAAATATATATAATATTATCATATTTCTTGGAATAAAAAATAGAATACAAATCAAAACCAAAATCTCAGATAAAATAAGTAAATTATTATTTTTTTCCCTAATTATAATAATACCTAAAATAAAAACTCTTATAATAATTAGTAAAATATAAGTATAAGAATCTAAAACCACAAATCTTCCTATTCAAGAAATATTATTAAAAATAAAAAATCTGAATATTAGAATAAAGAAGAAAAAGTATACCGGTTTCATAAATCATACTAAAGTAACTAAAAAAAATTCTAACAAAGCTACTTTTACCTTATAATTACAAGTTATAAATTCTTTAATTAAACTAAAATAGCTAAATAAATATTAGTAAGATCATCAATAAACAAATACAAATAAGAATAATCAAACTACATCAACAAAATGTCAATATAAAATTGCAAACTCTAATCCTAAATGATGATTATAATTAAAATGAGATTTTAATAAACGTAAAAAATTAAAAGCTAAAAATAAACCACCACATAAAACATGAATACCGTGGAAACCTGTAGCTAAATAAAAAATTCTACCAAAAATACCATCCGCTATAGAAAATCTTGCCTCTGTATATTCTATTAACTGAATTCCTGTAAAATAAGCAGCTAAAAAACAAGTTAAAGCCATTCTATTAGTACACCTTTTATTTCTTAAAAGTCTATAGTGGGCTCAAGTTACTGTCACCCCTCTTCTCAATAAAATAATAGTGTTTAGCAAAGGAACTCCAAATGGGTTTACTAAATGTATTCCTATAGGGGATCAAGTCTCACCTAAATCTGTAACAGGAACTAAAGCGGCATCAAAAAATGTTCAAAAAATTCTAAAAAAAAATATAAATTCTCTAAAAACAAATAAAATTACACCAAACTTAAATCCATCTATAACATAAAAATTATGATAACCTCTTAAACCTTCTATAGAAATATCTTTTGATCAAGCAAAAGCAATAAATAAAACAGAAAATAAAGAAAAAAAGAAAAATCCATATAAACCATATTTAAAAAATATTACTAATGATGAAGTTAAACCTAAAGAAGCAAAAAATATGTAGAATGCATATCTAGAAAGTCTTAAAATATGAAAATTATGAAAAATAGCATACATTTTATCTTTAGATTCTAAATCTAATGTATCTTATTTATACTAAATATGCACTTAATTCTTATTTATTATTTAAATAATAACTTTCTTGTTATAAAAATCCCCAATAATAAAAAAGCTAAACCAAAGTATAAAGTAGAAAATACTACTCTTAACATAGTAAAAGGTTCTTCAACTATACACTGACCTAATCATCTTAAAATTACCGAAGAAATAATAAAAGTAAATACTAAGAACTTATTTAACTTAGTTAAACAAGAAGTATAATTATTTACAAATGCAAAGAAATAAAATACTACAATTCTTATTAATAAAGCCACAACACCTAAAATTTTATTAGGGATTGCACGTAAAATAGCATAAGCAAATAAAAAATATCATTCAGGAACAATATGAACAGGTCTTATTATAGGGTCAGCCTCAATAAACATTTCTGGGTCACCTAAAACAAAGGGTGCAATTAAAGAAAAAACGAAAAACCCTAATCAAATTAAAATATTATATGCATCTTTTCCTCAATATTCCGGAGCAAAACAAACTTTGTCATAATCCCCATGACAATATAATCTAGAAGTTCTTCCTGTTCTATGTAAAAATATTAAATGAGCCAATACTAATACTAAAAGACCCCAAGGTACTAAAAAATGTAAAACAAAGAAAAATTTTAAAGTAGCACCAGAAACAGTGAACCCTCTTCAAATTCATGTTACAATCATAGGTCCATAAACAGGAATTACCCTTAGTAATCTAGTAATAACTACAGAAGCCCAGAATCTTATTTGTGCTCAAACTAAAACATAACCCATAAATGCCTCTATTATTACTAATAAGTAAATTGTTAAACCAGACATTCAAACTTTCTTTAAACGATATCTTATGAAGAATAAACCTTTAAAAATATGTAAGTATAAGAAAATAAAAAATAATCTAGCCCCATTAAAATGAAAAATACGAAAGACTCAACCAAAATTTACCTCATATATAATATATTGAACCCTAGAGAAAGCTAACATTCTATCATTAGAGTAATAAATAGCTAAAAAAGTTCCAGTTAAAATTTGGAAAGCCAATACTATTCCCAATATTCTACCAAAATTTCACCTTAAAGTTAATCTCTTTCTTGAAGGCAATGAAACAACTAATGAATTAACAAAATTTATTAAATTATTATTTCTTTTTATCACTCCTAAATCTTCTTAACTTCTTCAGAGTTATATTTTATAAATAAACTAAAAGAGTACAAAAAAAAACAAATAAGATTATTGTAATTAAACCCTTTTGCACCAAAAACAAATATTCTATCTAAACTAAATTACAAAGATGTAATTCTTTTCGGACCGTAACCAAACATAGTAATATCTATTTTTCATCTTACTTCTCCCAAGAGGAACTTTACCTTATCAAGATAATATAATATATTTTACTAGAAAAGTATAAAAAATTAAATAATAGAAACTACTATTAAGGGGATACAAAATAAATATAATATTTTATTATTATTCTGTACCCAAATGTTTCTTTTAGTTCTTAAATTAATTATTCAAAAACCAAATGAAAGTACAGATAAAAATATTAAAAATAATAATAATAAAATTATTATTCTTTCAAATTTTAAAATCTCTCTTAAAGAAAAAATTTTAACAAAAAAAGAAACACTAAAAGGTAAATTTATAAATACCAATATAGTCTCTCAATTCACAAAATTTAATCTCTGTTTTGAGTACTTAGAAATTAAAATTACTATTAAAACAAAATAATAAAAGAATAAATATAAAGAGTTAAAAAAAGAAAAAAAGACACCTATAATAATTCAATTAAAAGACTCCGTAGAGGAAATAATAATTAAATTTTTATATCTTTTTAATATAAACATCTGTAAATAACAAACCAACAAACCTACCATTAATAATATAGAAGCCCTTAGTCAAAACATTTGTAATAAAATAACCAAAAAAGGTAATTTCTGAAAAGTTAAAAACCACATTAAATTAAAATTAAAAACATTATTAGTTACATTAAATACTCAAAAATGTAAAGGAGCTACCCCAATCTTTATTATAATAATAAAAAATTGAAAAAACCCCCTAGTAAATACCAAAAACAATAAACCTAACCTTTCTTGAATAACAAAATAATTAAAAATTCTACTATATCTTTTATTTCTTTTATTAAGTAAAGTAAATAAAATTGTTATTAATAAAAAAACCCTTCATCAAACAATAACATTATTCCTTAACAGACTTAAAACTGTTAAAAAAAATACTAACATTATTAAAAAAATAATCAAAAACAAGCAGGTTAAAAACCTAGAGCAAATTTAGAAGACTTGCTTATGAACTTGTTAACTGACTTGGTATCTTTTGCGCTTAAAACAAATGCACTTCTTATGCTATATCAGTAAAATTTAAGATGTGGATTTCCATTTCCAGATTAAAAGTCTGGCACTTTATTCTTAAGTTAACATCTCTAATAAAATTTTATTATTCATTTAAATATAAGTAAATTAAACGAGAGAAAATATATCTTTGAATAAAGAATACAAAACACTCTATTATAATTGCAAATACAGATAATCAAATATACTTATCACCTAATGATAACTCAAAAGCCTGATATAATCTTATCCTAATTAAATGACCTACTATAATATTTACTGTTAAACGAACTGTTAATGCTAATGGACGAGAAAATTCTCTAATAATCTCTACACCTAACATTCTTAAAGTCTTTAAGTATCTATCACCATCTTTTCTTATATAAACAGAGAATTTTTCTCTAGAAATAAATGTTAATAAAGTTCTTATTCAAGCAACAGCAGCATAAACAAATGTAAACTCTACTATTCCACAAGGACAAAAAGAATAAGTAAAATAACCACCAAAACAACATGTTAATAATACAATAAAAGTAAAAATAGAAATTACTGATCTTAATGGTAATCTTCTTGTATACCTAAAAACACCTACTAATCTGCCTAAAAACTTTTTTACTAAAGTATTTAACATACCTTCTTTAAAATAAAATAAATATTGTAAAACAAACACAAACATAAAAATATCTAAAAAATAAACTTGATTAATAATTAATAAAATAACACTGCATAATAACCTAAAAAAATTAAAGAAATAGGTAAAAGTTTAAATCAAAATAACCTTATTATTAAATCATAACGATAACGTGGGTAAGATCTACGAATAAAAATTAAAATTGAAAAAATAACAAATCTTATAAAAATTGAAAAATTAAAAAATATTACAGAAGAAAGAACACTAAAAAAAATTAATCTACCGTATTCTCTTAAAAATAATAAAACAAAAGCTACTCTGGCAAATTCAACATTATAACCCCTCACTAATTCTCTTTCACCTTCTGAAAAATCAAATGGAGCACGATTAAGTTCAGCAATAATTATAATTAAAAAAGGAATATAAATTACTATTAAACTTAAATTAAACTTACCTACAAAGTTAAATACATTGTTGTGGATAATAATTGCTAATACATATAAAGAAAAAGCAATTTCATAAGAAATACTTTGTCTTCTTGCACGAATAGCCCCAATTATACCGTACTTTGACTTTCTAACAATTCCCCTAATTAAAGTTGTATAAACAGAAAATCCAATTAAACATAAAAAAAATAAAACTGAATATTCAAATCTTAAAAAATCAAAAAAATAAGGAATAGTAAATCATTCTAAATATATAACTACAAAAGAAATACCAGGTACTAAAAGAAAAGATACTTCTGCAGAATTTAGAGGTGTTATTTGTTCCTTCTTTAAAAGTTTTACACCATCTATAAGAGCTTGAACTACACCTATGAATCTTACCTTTGTTGGACCTAAACGATTCTGTCTTCTACCTAATAAATGACGCTCATATAAAGTAATAAAAGCAATTCTCTGAACAATAAAAACCATTATTAAAATAACCATTAATAATCTTAAAATCAACAAGAGTAGAAATCTTTAGATTTACAATCTAACGTTTTAAAATTAAACTAAACTCTTAAACTAATTAAGAGTATAACCTTTTGATTAACAGTCAACAATTCTTATTTAAACTAACTCTTAAAAACTACGAGAAAAATCTCTAATCATGTTTTCAAAACATAACTATATTTAGTTTATTTACTAGATTAAGGTTCCCCTAAATCTACTTTACTACAACTTACTCCCCTTTGGGCAATTGATGGATGATTTGTACCGTCTCTAGATACTCTTCAAAGATACATAAAGAATCTTTTACTGTCTTTTACATTTTCAAATAAACCACTACGTTTATTATCCACATTATAAAATATTGTAGGCCAAATATTACTTTTATCATAAACCAGGTATATATCTATTTTATTAGATTAAAATCTTTACTTATAATCCTTAAGAATAAAATAAACGATCATACATGAGTCAAAAAATTAAGTAGTTAATGAGGGTTCTCAGTTATCACTCAGCCTCCAAAGATAATTTAGAAAACCTGCCAATATCCTTTCAGTTTAAATACCACTTTACTCCTGCTCTTTTAATTTTTGTCTAATTAGGTACTAATCTAATTCGTTCGCCAAAATTTAAAATTATAAGAATTCACACCAAAAAGTTCTAATTATACCTTAAACTTTTAAAGTTAATCAGTTTTTATCTTATAATAAACATCAATTAGAGTACAAGCTTTAACAAGTCTAGCCGATTATTCTGGAACAAGTATTATACAAGCGATAATTTGCCGGGGTAAATTTTTATTGCCCACTCAGTAAATCAAATTTAGATAATACCATTTTAAATCATCTTAAACCATGATCAAATTTTAAATCTCTAGAAGTAAACTTCAATTAAGATAAATTAACCTTTTCATCGAAAATGAAAAATACTTATTTATACTATTATCTCTACAGAACTAGATTTTTGATTTTGAAAATCAATAGTTTAAACTTAACTTACATCTGTTTAAAAAATACACTGATCTCTACCATAAAATTTTATGTTACCAACCATTACAATTATACCTAAAATTCTTGATACTACAGAAAAACACATGAAATAAAAAAATATTATTTCAGTGAAATTTCTAGAAAATCTTAAAAATAATCTTAATATTAAAAACTCCAAAGAAATTAAAATAAAAATTAAACGCTGTCACTTAAAAAAAAATATAAATATTCTAATAAACAAAAAAATAATTTTAAACTTTACGCAAAGCCCCTGAAAAATTTAAGAAATAACTCCTAAAATTTATAAAAAATACTAATACCAATAAAATATAACAAAAAATATATCAATAAACTCTATAATAAAACCCTCTTAAATTTAAATTTTCTGAGTTAAAATAAAAATAAGGTCTTATAAAAATTATAGTAAGAACAAAACAAACCCCTGCTATATATCTTTTTACTACATTAATTTTTGATAATCTAGAAAAGTATACTAAAATAACAAAAATCCCTCTTAAAAATAATAAACACACAAAATAAGAAAATCAAATATGTATTCTAAAGGATATCAGGGGTATTCTAAATAATAAAGAAAAAATTAAAAAAAATCTTCTTTTTATGGGATCAATATTTATGTAACTAATTACACCTCTTACCACAGATAAAACAAAAAACAATTTTAAAATAGAACTTTGAAACCTATTCATTGTAAGTGAATTGTTCTAATTAAACTAAAAGTTCTCAGTAACTAATCTTAACAACCCAAATGTTATATTTTTCTTAAACTACTTACTGTAATTCTAACAAAAATAAACATTTTTTTTAAAAAAAAATGTATTCTACAAGACAGGTGTCTTATAGCAATTTACATTTTACTGAAATCAGGTGTAAATCTCTGTAAAGGAAATATCCACTTAATTTCAGTTTAAAATGTCATATTTATAATTTTAACATTTTAGACGGTAAAATTGTGTAAATTTATCCCCTATAAAATTATTAATTTTTATTATTTGATAAAAGTATTTTTAATATTATATATTACATATATGCATAGCATATATGTAATAATATATATATGTATTTACATACATATATATTTTATTTTTATATAAAAATATATTTATATAGTCATATAAATATATACATAATGTATATATATATATATATATAAATAGTATCATCTATAGTGTCTATTAATATTCTCCCCCCTTAAAGGGGGAATATTAATGACTAAATAGTATAGAAGATACTATTTATATAATATATATATATACTATATATATTATATCTATTAAGATATAATATATATATAATATATTACATATATGCTATGCATATATGTAATAATATATATATATATATATATATTTATATAATAATCTTTATAAGTATATTATTATATACTTATTAAGATTAATATATAAATATAATAATAACACACAACTGTGTGTTATTATATAATATATATATATTAATATATTACATACATAATATGTATGTAATAATATATTATATAGACAGAAATATAACAGAGGTTATATTTCCTATATTTTTATAATATATTACATACATACTATGTATGTATGTAATAATAAATATTACATACATACTATGTATGTATGTAATAATATATATATGTATTTACATACATATATATTTTATTTTTATATAAAAATATATTTATATAGTCATATAAATATATACATAATGTATATATATATATATATATAAATAGTATCATCTATAGTGTCTATTAATATTCTCCCCCCTTAAAGGGGGAATATTAATGACTAAATAGTATAGAAGATACTATTTATATAATATATATATATACTATATATATTATATCTATTAAGATATAATATATATATAATATATTACATATATGCTATGCATATATGTAATAATATATATATATATATATATATTTATATAATAATCTTTATAAGTATATTATTATATACTTATTAAGATTAATATATAAATATAATAATAACACACAACTGTGTGTTATTATATAATATATATATATTAATATATTACATACATAATATGTATGTAATAATATATTATATAGACAGAAATATAACAGAGGTTATATTTCCTATATTTTTATAATATATTACATACATACTATGTATGTATGTAATAATAAATATTACATACATACTATGTATGTATGTAATAATAAATATTACATACATACTATGTATGTATGTAATAATAAATATTACATACATACTATGTATGTATGTAATAATAAATATTACATACATACTATGTATGTATGTAATAATAAATATTACATACATACTATGTATGTATGTAATATATATATTACATACATATATATATATATATATATATATATATATATATATATATATATATATATATATATATGTATATATATATATATATATATATATATATATATATATATATATATATATATATATATATATATATATATATATATATATATATATATATATATATATATATATATATATATATATATATTATATATAATAGAGTCATATATCTTATGTATGCAAAACATATATTTTAAACTTAAAATAAAACCCCATTAACTATTACTAACACAATATAAATACTACAAAAATTAAAATAATTACTCTATTAAAATTTAATCTTTTTATATAGTTATTATTTACTAATCTTAAATATATAAATCTTCTGTATCCTTTTGAATTTAAATTATTTAAAAATAAATCCATAAATTTTAAATTTTTCATTTTTAAAATTCTATTTTTTGCTAAATAATCTACTAAAAACTTATAAGTTAACTCTTTAAATAAAATTTTAACCGATAAGAATGATAAAAAAATTATCAAGAAAATAAAAAATAAAGGACCAAAAAAATCTACATATAAAAATAAAGAAGGAACATTTAATATATTAAAATTTAATCACCATAAAAAACCAATAGAAAAAATTGCTAAAGCCAATCTTAAAAAATTTATAAATACTGATCTTCTATAGTGATTTATTACTTTATTAAATCTTAAGAAAAATCTTTTTCATAAACGATATCTATAACCAAATGTTAAGAACACCGACACAAAAAATATTAACCTAAAAAAAATTATAAAATAATTAGAAAAAAAGAATTCTAAAATAAAATCCTTTCTTACAGCACCCCTGGAGAAAATTAAACCACATAAACAGAATAAAGTCACTAATAACTGTAATTGAATAAAATTAGGTAAATTTCCATTATTCCTATAATTACGACCATCTTGCTGACCAAAAGAACAATGAATAATATAACCTACTTGTATAAATAAACATCTTTTAAATAAAGCATGTCTTACCAAATGAATAAAAGAAATAAATCTTAACCCTAAACCAAGAGTTACTATAGAAAAACCTATTTGTGATAAAGTTCTTAAAGCAACAACTTTTTTTAAATCTTCCTCCACTAAAGCAGTAATCCTTGAAAAAAACATCGTAAACAAACCAATAACTAAAATAAACCTAATTACATTCTTCTGTATAATAACATTACCAAAATTCATTAATAAAATTAAACCAGCTGTAACCAGTGTTCTCCTGTGTACTAAAGATCTAACGGGTGTGGGTGCTCTTATTGCCTTTGGTAATCAGGCTCTAAAAGGAAATTGAGCTCTTTTAGTAAAAGCCGTTAATAAAAGTAATAAAACTATATAACTACTAAACATACTAAAAGTTAAAAAATAGTATCCCCTAAATATAGAACCCCTAAAAAATACAAATATAAAATAATCACCTAAACGGTTAGTTAACGCTGTATTTATTGCACCCCTACACCTGTCTCAATTATTATAAAACAAAACTAAAAAAAATCTAGAAATACCTAACAAGTCCCATCTTAATAATATAGTAAAAATACTATTTCTAAAATTTAATATAAATATTCTACCTACAAAAACCAATAAAACAAAATAATAATAATTAAAATTTAATTCTCTATTTAAGTAATAAGTTCTAAATACTAATACCCTTAAAGTTACTAAAAATAAAATAAAAGAAAATAAAATACTATTAAAATAAAAATTAAATTTTAAAGATAAAAAATCCCATTCTAACATAAAAATACCTAATTTTATATTCGGTAATACTCATACAAATAAACACCCAAATAAAAAAACAATTGAAATCAAAAAAATAGAAATATTAATTTTTTTTTTAAATTACTCAAATTAATTTACCATATCATCACTCCATATAGAAACCACCTAAAATAAAAGTAAATATTATTAAAAATCTAATAAAAGATCTTATGTCTGATACTAAAACCCCTAAAAATATTACAATCTCCAAATCAAAAATTACAAACATCAACATTATAATAAAAAAATGAATTCTAAAAGAATTCTGAATTTTACCTACTCTAACAAAACCTCTTTCAAAAGCTCTGACTTTGTTTTTTGTTAAATCTTTAATTCTTAATAAAAAATTAATTGCATAAAATGCAACCAATAAAATCAAAGTAAAACCTAATACTATTATTAAAATTAAAATTAAAGATATAGTATCTTTTCAAAAGTTTAAAACTTTTATAATGTTCCTTTCGTACTAAATATTTTTATTATAAGTATTTATCAAGATAAACAATTCTATCTCACAATGAATTAAACTAATATCACGTCTGGTTACTTAATAGAAGAACAGTCTTAAACTCCTAAGCCTTCTCCTCTCTTAGATTACCAGAATACAACATCGATGTAAAACTTACCTTACTATAAGAACTAGATTAGGTATGATTTTCTGTTAACTCCGGAGTAATTCTTTTATATATTAATAGTAAAAATCAATTATATAAAATTCTGCCCTAGAAAATTTATTTATAAAACGAATGAATTATAAATAATAGAATTTCCGAAGACTTATCTTTGTATAAATACATTTATTTTTTCTTAAATAAATATTAAATTCAGAAATAAAATAAAAAGAGAACTAACCAATAACTTCATTCATACTGGAACTCAATAAAAGCACAAATTATTTTGCTACCTTAATGTCCTCACGCTAAGACTGCCATTTAAAATTCATAGGGCAGAAGCCAGCTTTATTTAAAAGCCTAAGTCTTTAAAAAACATTTGATCAAGACTTCAAGTTCTTCAATTAAATTTTATTAATTTATATTATTTTTAAACCTACTAATTTAAGGATTATTTATTTAATAAAGTTTTATTAAATATTAATTTTCAAATCTATTATAAAATTTAGAAAAAGTTGTAAAACTTAAATTACAAACACTACAAATTTTTGTATTCCAACAATAAAAATATTAAATATATAATTTTCTAATATAATATTTTGATACAGTTATCATAAAGGTCGACATATCAACTCTAAAAGTAATTATTTTTAGTATGAAACAATAAAACTCATTACTTTTCTACCCTTTATTTCTATTTTTCATTAAATATGAAATTTTCCCTTAATAGTATGCAATACTAATATTTAAACAAATAATTTTTAAAGCTTCATTTTCTTTTACACCACAAGTAAACATTTTAAAATAAACTAAAAAGCTATTATTCTATATTACCAAAACATCATCTTTTGAAATTATCCAATAATGTAACCTCTAATGCAATTGGTATAAATCTATGGTTAGCACCACAAATCTCTGAACACTGCCCATAAAATACACCTACAACTGGGAATCTATAACATAATGTTCTTAAAATACCTCTTATAGCATCCAATTTAATTGCTAAAGAAGATAGGGCTCAAGCATGAATTACATCAGCAGATGTAATACAAAAACGAATATTAGTATCACAAGGTACAACACAACGATTATCTACTTCTAATAAACGAGGCTCACCTAAATTTAACTGATCTAATGATTTCATATACGAATCAAATTCTAAACCAGGGATATCTCTAAATTCATATCTTCAATATCACTGATGACCTGTTACCTTAACAGTTAAATTTCTATCTAAATTTATTAAACCATAATAATATAATAATCTTAAAGAAGGAACTATCTGTATTAATAAAATTATAGTTGGAAATACTCTACATAATAATTCCCTAAATTGGTATTCAATTTTCTTTCTTTTAAAATAAAATTTTCTTACTATTAAATAAACAAATAACATTACTACAAATATTAACACCCCAAATAATAACCTACAATTAAAATTATGGAATCAATCTATATACCTGGAAAATAATCTACCAGCAAATATTAAATTATAATCTTGAAAAAAATTGTTAATTAATCCTTAAATCCTCTTGATTGGAAGTCAAGCATACTAAATATACTAAAGAATCTAAAGTTTTTACCGGCTTATTGACAATAAGCTATACTAATATTATACTAAAACTTTTAATAAGAGAAAACCACCTCAAGGGTATGAACCTTATAGACTTACTTATCCTATCTTATTTTCTAAAAACCTTTGAAACTTTTTAATCTGCAATTAAACGTACTAAATATACTAAAGATTTTTTTATTAATTTTTTAAAGAACCTGCTCTAAAATAAATCTCTGACTGATATCTGTGACCAAATACATATCCTCTTATTCTATATTCGGGTCTTCTATTTACATAATAATCATTTAAAACTAAACGATATCTGAAGAAAGACTCCAATAATACATAAATAAATAAGAATAAACCAAATGTCCTAATAATAGAACCATAAGAAGCTATTACATTTCATACAGAATAAATATCTGGATAATCCAAATACTTACGTGGGAATCCATGTAAACCTGCAAAATGTAGTGGGAAAAATGTTAAATTTACCCCGATAAATATCAAAATAAATACAGCACTCATCATTAATTTATCATAAACAAAACCTGTAATATACCTTCATCACAATCTTACACCTGTGAAAATACCAAATACAGCACCTAACCTTAATACATAATGGAAGTGTCTTACCACATAATAAGTATCATGTAAAATAATATCTAATCTTGAATTAGATAAAATTACACCAGTTAAACCACCTAATGTAAATAAAAAAATAAAACCTAGTACTCATAATAATACAGGATTAAATACTATTTTCATTCCAAATAAAGTTGCTATTCACCTGAAAACTTTTACCCCTGTAGGAACAGCAATTACCATAGTGGCAGCAGTGAAATAAGCACGAGAATCCAAATCTATACCTACTGTATACATATGGTGAGCTCACACTACACAACCAACTAAACCAATTCTTAAAATAGCATAAACTATACCTAAAGAACCGAATACTTCCTTTTTACCAGTTAAATATAATGTAGACTGTCTAATAATACCAAATGCTGGTAAAATTAAAATATAAACCTCTGGGTGACCAAAGAATCAAAATAAATGCTGATAAATTAAAGGATTACCTCCTGTTCTAGGATCAAAGAAAGAAGTATTTAAATTACGATCAGTTAATAATATAGTAATTGCACCTGCTAATACTGGTAAAGATAAAACTAATAAAAATACCGTTACAAATACTGTTCATACAAATAATCTTATATGTTCTAAAGAAATAGACCTTCTACGTAAATTTTTTGTAGTACACATAAAATTAATTCCACCTAAAATTGATCTTAAACCTGCACAGTGTAATCTAAAAATAGCTAAATCTACTCTTCTACCCGGATGACCTAAAGTTCTTAAAGGTGGATATACTGTTCATCTAGTACCACAACCTATATCTACAAAACATGCATCTAAAATTAAGAATATAGATGTTGGTAATAATCAAAATCTTAAATTATTTAAACGGGGGAATCTCATATCTGGTGCCCCTAACATTAAAGGAACCAATCAATTTCCAAACCCACCAATTATTCTAGGTATAACCATAAAAAAAATTATTAAAATTGCATGAGCAGTGATAACAGAATTATATAACTGACCATTACCTAAGAATAAACCAGGCTTTGCTAACTCAAGACGAATAATTAAAGATAATCTAGTACCTACCATACCAGATCATAAACCAAAAATAAAATATAAAGTTCCAATATCTTTATGATTAGATCTTTCTAATCATACAGCCAAACCTCCTTGATATTTTTTATAACCGTTAATATAAGAGATAAAAAATTTTTAACTTTTAATAAGTTAACTCTTAAAATAAAGAAAAAAAAAATGAAATAAACAAGGGTTTATTTCTATCTTTTATTAATTAAAAAACCACTTCCAGTAATTTTTAATAGAATACTCTTAATCAAAAAATATTGTATATTATTAATACCAATGGTGAAGAAAAACCCACATTTCAATTATTAAAATTAATAAAACCTTTTCCTATTAAAGAATTAGTAATTAAAAATAGAGAATAATAAAATGAAACTAAAAAATAAATAAAAATTATATAAAATATAAATTTTATAGTAACAATCCCATTAGAAATAACCATAAATTCTGATAAAAAAGAAAGTGAAGGAGGTACTCCTCTATTTGATAAAAATACTACAGCAAATAAAATACCCATAATTATTCTAGACCTAAAAAATCTATTTATAAAATAGATTATTCGTCTTGAAGAGGTGTGGTAAAATTCACCAATTAAATAAAATATTAAAGTAGACGTATAACCATGAGCTAACATTAACATTAATCTTCTAACTTTACCTCTTATTCTAATAAAAATTAAAGCTAATAATAAGAATCTTATGTGGGTAACAGAAGAATAAGCTGCTAACGCTTTTGAATCTCTTTGAAACACACAACAAAAAGCCCCTAAAATTATACCTAAAAATGCAATATACATTCACACATTATTATGAATAAAATTTATTCTTCCTAAAATACGTAAAAAACCAGCAGTACCTAATTTTAGTAATAAACCGGCCAATAATATTCTAGCTGTTGTAGGTGCTTCTACATGGGCTTTTGGTAACCACAAATGTAAAAAATATACTGGGAATTTTATTATAAAACTTAGTCTTAAAATAAAAAATATTTCCCAAGAAATAAAAAAATCAAAATAAGCAAAAGTAAAATAAAATCTACTTTTAAAATAAACAAATAAAAAAGGAAAAGAACAAAATGCAGCATAAAATATTAAATAATAAGAAGAATTAATTTTTTCAATTTGAGAACCAAACCCTAAAATTATAACTAAAATAGGAAATATTGATAATTCAAAAAATATATATAATATTATCATATTTCTTGGAATAAAAAATAGAATACAAATCAAAACCAAAATCTCAGATAAAATAAGTAAATTATTATTTTTTTCCCTAATTATAATAATACCTAAAATAAAAACTCTTATAATAATTAGTAAAATATAAGTATAAGAATCTAAAACCACAAATCTTCCTATTCAAGAAATATTATTAAAAATAAAAAATCTGAATATTAGAATAAAGAAGAAAAAGTATACCGGTTTCATAAATCATACTAAAGTAACTAAAAAAAATTCTAACAAAGCTACTTTTACCTTATAATTACAAGTTATAAATTCTTTAATTAAACTAAAATAGCTAAATAAATATTAGTAAGATCATCAATAAACAAATACAAATAAGAATAATCAAACTACATCAACAAAATGTCAATATAAAATTGCAAACTCTAATCCTAAATGATGATTATAATTAAAATGAGATTTTAATAAACGTAAAAAATTAAAAGCTAAAAATAAACCACCACATAAAACATGAATACCGTGGAAACCTGTAGCTAAATAAAAAATTCTACCAAAAATACCATCCGCTATAGAAAATCTTGCCTCTGTATATTCTATTAACTGAATTCCTGTAAAATAAGCAGCTAAAAAACAAGTTAAAGCCATTCTATTAGTACACCTTTTATTTCTTAAAAGTCTATAGTGGGCTCAAGTTACTGTCACCCCTCTTCTCAATAAAATAATAGTGTTTAGCAAAGGAACTCCAAATGGGTTTACTAAATGTATTCCTATAGGGGATCAAGTCTCACCTAAATCTGTAACAGGAACTAAAGCGGCATCAAAAAATGTTCAAAAAATTCTAAAAAAAAATATAAATTCTCTAAAAACAAATAAAATTACACCAAACTTAAATCCATCTATAACATAAAAATTATGATAACCTCTTAAACCTTCTATAGAAATATCTTTTGATCAAGCAAAAGCAATAAATAAAACAGAAAATAAAGAAAAAAAGAAAAATCCATATAAACCATATTTAAAAAATATTACTAATGATGAAGTTAAACCTAAAGAAGCAAAAAATATGTAGAATGCATATCTAGAAAGTCTTAAAATATGAAAATTATGAAAAATAGCATACATTTTATCTTTAGATTCTAAATCTAATGTATCTTATTTATACTAAATATGCACTTAATTCTTATTTATTATTTAAATAATAACTTTCTTGTTATAAAAATCCCCAATAATAAAAAAGCTAAACCAAAGTATAAAGTAGAAAATACTACTCTTAACATAGTAAAAGGTTCTTCAACTATACACTGACCTAATCATCTTAAAATTACCGAAGAAATAATAAAAGTAAATACTAAGAACTTATTTAACTTAGTTAAACAAGAAGTATAATTATTTACAAATGCAAAGAAATAAAATACTACAATTCTTATTAATAAAGCCACAACACCTAAAATTTTATTAGGGATTGCACGTAAAATAGCATAAGCAAATAAAAAATATCATTCAGGAACAATATGAACAGGTCTTATTATAGGGTCAGCCTCAATAAACATTTCTGGGTCACCTAAAACAAAGGGTGCAATTAAAGAAAAAACGAAAAACCCTAATCAAATTAAAATATTATATGCATCTTTTCCTCAATATTCCGGAGCAAAACAAACTTTGTCATAATCCCCATGACAATATAATCTAGAAGTTCTTCCTGTTCTATGTAAAAATATTAAATGAGCCAATACTAATACTAAAAGACCCCAAGGTACTAAAAAATGTAAAACAAAGAAAAATTTTAAAGTAGCACCAGAAACAGTGAACCCTCTTCAAATTCATGTTACAATCATAGGTCCATAAACAGGAATTACCCTTAGTAATCTAGTAATAACTACAGAAGCCCAGAATCTTATTTGTGCTCAAACTAAAACATAACCCATAAATGCCTCTATTATTACTAATAAGTAAATTGTTAAACCAGACATTCAAACTTTCTTTAAACGATATCTTATGAAGAATAAACCTTTAAAAATATGTAAGTATAAGAAAATAAAAAATAATCTAGCCCCATTAAAATGAAAAATACGAAAGACTCAACCAAAATTTACCTCATATATAATATATTGAACCCTAGAGAAAGCTAACATTCTATCATTAGAGTAATAAATAGCTAAAAAAGTTCCAGTTAAAATTTGGAAAGCCAATACTATTCCCAATATTCTACCAAAATTTCACCTTAAAGTTAATCTCTTTCTTGAAGGCAATGAAACAACTAATGAATTAACAAAATTTATTAAATTATTATTTCTTTTTATCACTCCTAAATCTTCTTAACTTCTTCAGAGTTATATTTTATAAATAAACTAAAAGAGTACAAAAAAAAACAAATAAGATTATTGTAATTAAACCCTTTTGCACCAAAAACAAATATTCTATCTAAACTAAATTACAAAGATGTAATTCTTTTCGGACCGTAACCAAACATAGTAATATCTATTTTTCATCTTACTTCTCCCAAGAGGAACTTTACCTTATCAAGATAATATAATATATTTTACTAGAAAAGTATAAAAAATTAAATAATAGAAACTACTATTAAGGGGATACAAAATAAATATAATATTTTATTATTATTCTGTACCCAAATGTTTCTTTTAGTTCTTAAATTAATTATTCAAAAACCAAATGAAAGTACAGATAAAAATATTAAAAATAATAATAATAAAATTATTATTCTTTCAAATTTTAAAATCTCTCTTAAAGAAAAAATTTTAACAAAAAAAGAAACACTAAAAGGTAAATTTATAAATACCAATATAGTCTCTCAATTCACAAAATTTAATCTCTGTTTTGAGTACTTAGAAATTAAAATTACTATTAAAACAAAATAATAAAAGAATAAATATAAAGAGTTAAAAAAAGAAAAAAAGACACCTATAATAATTCAATTAAAAGACTCCGTAGAGGAAATAATAATTAAATTTTTATATCTTTTTAATATAAACATCTGTAAATAACAAACCAACAAACCTACCATTAATAATATAGAAGCCCTTAGTCAAAACATTTGTAATAAAATAACCAAAAAAGGTAATTTCTGAAAAGTTAAAAACCACATTAAATTAAAATTAAAAACATTATTAGTTACATTAAATACTCAAAAATGTAAAGGAGCTACCCCAATCTTTATTATAATAATAAAAAATTGAAAAAACCCCCTAGTAAATACCAAAAACAATAAACCTAACCTTTCTTGAATAACAAAATAATTAAAAATTCTACTATATCTTTTATTTCTTTTATTAAGTAAAGTAAATAAAATTGTTATTAATAAAAAAACCCTTCATCAAACAATAACATTATTCCTTAACAGACTTAAAACTGTTAAAAAAAATACTAACATTATTAAAAAAATAATCAAAAACAAGCAGGTTAAAAACCTAGAGCAAATTTAGAAGACTTGCTTATGAACTTGTTAACTGACTTGGTATCTTTTGCGCTTAAAACAAATGCACTTCTTATGCTATATCAGTAAAATTTAAGATGTGGATTTCCATTTCCAGATTAAAAGTCTGGCACTTTATTCTTAAGTTAACATCTCTAATAAAATTTTATTATTCATTTAAATATAAGTAAATTAAACGAGAGAAAATATATCTTTGAATAAAGAATACAAAACACTCTATTATAATTGCAAATACAGATAATCAAATATACTTATCACCTAATGATAACTCAAAAGCCTGATATAATCTTATCCTAATTAAATGACCTACTATAATATTTACTGTTAAACGAACTGTTAATGCTAATGGACGAGAAAATTCTCTAATAATCTCTACACCTAACATTCTTAAAGTCTTTAAGTATCTATCACCATCTTTTCTTATATAAACAGAGAATTTTTCTCTAGAAATAAATGTTAATAAAGTTCTTATTCAAGCAACAGCAGCATAAACAAATGTAAACTCTACTATTCCACAAGGACAAAAAGAATAAGTAAAATAACCACCAAAACAACATGTTAATAATACAATAAAAGTAAAAATAGAAATTACTGATCTTAATGGTAATCTTCTTGTATACCTAAAAACACCTACTAATCTGCCTAAAAACTTTTTTACTAAAGTATTTAACATACCTTCTTTAAAATAAAATAAATATTGTAAAACAAACACAAACATAAAAATATCTAAAAAATAAACTTGATTAATAATTAATAAAATAACACTGCATAATAACCTAAAAAAATTAAAGAAATAGGTAAAAGTTTAAATCAAAATAACCTTATTATTAAATCATAACGATAACGTGGGTAAGATCTACGAATAAAAATTAAAATTGAAAAAATAACAAATCTTATAAAAATTGAAAAATTAAAAAATATTACAGAAGAAAGAACACTAAAAAAAATTAATCTACCGTATTCTCTTAAAAATAATAAAACAAAAGCTACTCTGGCAAATTCAACATTATAACCCCTCACTAATTCTCTTTCACCTTCTGAAAAATCAAATGGAGCACGATTAAGTTCAGCAATAATTATAATTAAAAAAGGAATATAAATTACTATTAAACTTAAATTAAACTTACCTACAAAGTTAAATACATTGTTGTGGATAATAATTGCTAATACATATAAAGAAAAAGCAATTTCATAAGAAATACTTTGTCTTCTTGCACGAATAGCCCCAATTATACCGTACTTTGACTTTCTAACAATTCCCCTAATTAAAGTTGTATAAACAGAAAATCCAATTAAACATAAAAAAAATAAAACTGAATATTCAAATCTTAAAAAATCAAAAAAATAAGGAATAGTAAATCATTCTAAATATATAACTACAAAAGAAATACCAGGTACTAAAAGAAAAGATACTTCTGCAGAATTTAGAGGTGTTATTTGTTCCTTCTTTAAAAGTTTTACACCATCTATAAGAGCTTGAACTACACCTATGAATCTTACCTTTGTTGGACCTAAACGATTCTGTCTTCTACCTAATAAATGACGCTCATATAAAGTAATAAAAGCAATTCTCTGAACAATAAAAACCATTATTAAAATAACCATTAATAATCTTAAAATCAACAAGAGTAGAAATCTTTAGATTTACAATCTAACGTTTTAAAATTAAACTAAACTCTTAAACTAATTAAGAGTATAACCTTTTGATTAACAGTCAACAATTCTTATTTAAACTAACTCTTAAAAACTACGAGAAAAATCTCTAATCATGTTTTCAAAACATAACTATATTTAGTTTATTTACTAGATTAAGGTTCCCCTAAATCTACTTTACTACAACTTACTCCCCTTTGGGCAATTGATGGATGATTTGTACCGTCTCTAGATACTCTTCAAAGATACATAAAGAATCTTTTACTGTCTTTTACATTTTCAAATAAACCACTACGTTTATTATCCACATTATAAAATATTGTAGGCCAAATATTACTTTTATCATAAACCAGGTATATATCTATTTTATTAGATTAAAATCTTTACTTATAATCCTTAAGAATAAAATAAACGATCATACATGAGTCAAAAAATTAAGTAGTTAATGAGGGTTCTCAGTTATCACTCAGCCTCCAAAGATAATTTAGAAAACCTGCCAATATCCTTTCAGTTTAAATACCACTTTACTCCTGCTCTTTTAATTTTTGTCTAATTAGGTACTAATCTAATTCGTTCGCCAAAATTTAAAATTATAAGAATTCACACCAAAAAGTTCTAATTCTACCTTAAACTTTTAAAGTTAATCAGTTTTTATCTTATAATAAACATCAATTAGAGTACAAGCTTTAACAAGTCTAGCCGATTATTCTGGAACAAGTATTATACAAGCGATAATTTGCCGGGGTAAATTTTTATTGCCCACTCAGTAAATCAAATTTAGATAATACCATTTTAAATCATCTTAAACCATGATCAAATTTTAAATCTCTAGAAGTAAACTTCAATTAAGATAAATTAACCTTTTCATCGAAAATGAAAAATACTTATTTATACTATTATCTCTACAGAACTAGATTTTTGATTTTGAAAATCAATAGTTTAAACTTAACTTACATCTGTTTAAAAAATACACTGATCTCTACCATAAAATTTTATGTTACCAACCATTACAATTATACCTAAAATTCTTGATACTACAGAAAAACACATGAAATAAAAAAATATTATTTCAGTGAAATTTCTAGAAAATCTTAAAAATAATCTTAATATTAAAAACTCCAAAGAAATTAAAATAAAAATTAAACGCTGTCACTTAAAAAAAAATATAAATATTCTAATAAACAAAAAAATAATTTTAAACTTTACGCAAAGCCCCTGAAAAATTTAAGAAATAACTCCTAAAATTTATAAAAAATACTAATACCAATAAAATATAACAAAAAATATATCAATAAACTCTATAATAAAACCCTCTTAAATTTAAATTTTCTGAGTTAAAATAAAAATAAGGTCTTATAAAAATTATAGTAAGAACAAAACAAACCCCTGCTATATATCTTTTTACTACATTAATTTTTGATAATCTAGAAAAGTATACTAAAATAACAAAAATCCCTCTTAAAAATAATAAACACACAAAATAAGAAAATCAAATATGTATTCTAAAGGATATCAGGGGTATTCTAAATAATAAAGAAAAAATTAAAAAAAATCTTCTTTTTATGGGATCAATATTTATGTAACTAATTACACCTCTTACCACAGATAAAACAAAAAACAATTTTAAAATAGAACTTTGAAACCTATTCATTGTAAGTGAATTGTTCTAATTAAACTAAAAGTTCTCAGTAACTAATCTTAACAACCCAAATGTTATATTTTTCTTAAACTACTTACTGTAATTCTAACAAAAATAAACATTTTTTTTAAAAAAAAATGTATTCTACAAGACAGGTGTCTTATAGCAATTTACATTTTACTGAAATCAGGTGTAAATCTCTGTAAAGGAAATATCCACTTAATTTCAGTTTAAAATGTCATATTTATAATTTTAACATTTTAGACGGTAAAATTGTGTAAATTTATCCCCTATAAAATTATTAATTTTTATTATTTGATAAAAGTATTTTTAATATTATATATTACATATATGCATAGCATATATGTAATAATATATATATGTATTTACATACATATATATTTTATTTTTATATAAAAATATATTTATATAGTCATATAAATATATACATAATGTATATATATATATATATATAAATAGTATCATCTATAGTGTCTATTAATATTCTCCCCCCTTAAAGGGGGAATATTAATGACTAAATAGTATAGAAGATACTATTTATATAATATATATATATACTATATATATTATATCTATTAAGATATAATATATATATAATATATTACATATATGCTATGCATATATGTAATAATATATATATATATATATATATTTATATAATAATCTTTATAAGTATATTATTATATACTTATTAAGATTAATATATAAATATAATAATAACACACAACTGTGTGTTATTATATAATATATATATATTAATATATTACATACATAATATGTATGTAATAATATATTATATAGACAGAAATATAACAGAGGTTATATTTCCTATATTTTTATAATATATTACATACATACTATGTATGTATGTAATAATAAATATTACATACATACTATGTATGTATGTAATAATATATATATGTATTTACATACATATATATTTTATTTTTATATAAAAATATATTTATATAGTCATATAAATATATACATAATGTATATATATATATATATATAAATAGTATCATCTATAGTGTCTATTAATATTCTCCCCCCTTAAAGGGGGAATATTAATGACTAAATAGTATAGAAGATACTATTTATATAATATATATATATACTATATATATTATATCTATTAAGATATAATATATATATAATATATTACATATATGCTATGCATATATGTAATAATATATATATATATATATATATTTATATAATAATCTTTATAAGTATATTATTATATACTTATTAAGATTAATATATAAATATAATAATAACACACAACTGTGTGTTATTATATAATATATATATATTAATATATTACATACATAATATGTATGTAATAATATATTATATAGACAGAAATATAACAGAGGTTATATTTCCTATATTTTTATAATATATTACATACATACTATGTATGTATGTAATAATAAATATTACATACATACTATGTATGTATGTAATAATAAATATTACATACATACTATGTATGTATGTAATAATAAATATTACATACATACTATGTATGTATGTAATAATAAATATTACATACATACTATGTATGTATGTAATAATAAATATTACATACATACTATGTATGTATGTAATATATATATTACATACATATATATATATATATATATATATATATATATATATATATATATATATATATATATATGTATGTATATATATATATATATATATATATATATATATATATATATATATATATATATATATATATATATATATATATATATATATATATATATATATATATATATATATATATTATATATAATAGAGTCATATATCTTATGTATGCAAAACATATATTTTAAACTTAAAATAAAACCCCATTAACTATTACTAACACAATATAAATACTACAAAAATTAAAATAATTACTCTATTAAAATTTAATCTTTTTATATAGTTATTATTTACTAATCTTAAATATATAAATCTTCTGTATCCTTTTGAATTTAAATTATTTAAAAATAAATCCATAAATTTTAAATTTTTCATTTTTAAAATTCTATTTTTTGCTAAATAATCTACTAAAAACTTATAAGTTAACTCTTTAAATAAAATTTTAACCGATAAGAATGATAAAAAAATTATCAAGAAAATAAAAAATAAAGGACCAAAAAAATCTACATATAAAAATAAAGAAGGAACATTTAATATATTAAAATTTAATCACCATAAAAAACCAATAGAAAAAATTGCTAAAGCCAATCTTAAAAAATTTATAAATACTGATCTTCTATAGTGATTTATTACTTTATTAAATCTTAAGAAAAATCTTTTTCATAAACGATATCTATAACCAAATGTTAAGAACACCGACACAAAAAATATTAACCTAAAAAAAATTATAAAATAATTAGAAAAAAAGAATTCTAAAATAAAATCCTTTCTTACAGCACCCCTGGAGAAAATTAAACCACATAAACAGAATAAAGTCACTAATAACTGTAATTGAATAAAATTAGGTAAATTTCCATTATTCCTATAATTACGACCATCTTGCTGACCAAAAGAACAATGAATAATATAACCTACTTGTATAAATAAACATCTTTTAAATAAAGCATGTCTTACCAAATGAATAAAAGAAATAAATCTTAACCCTAAACCAAGAGTTACTATAGAAAAACCTATTTGTGATAAAGTTCTTAAAGCAACAACTTTTTTTAAATCTTCCTCCACTAAAGCAGTAATCCTTGAAAAAAACATCGTAAACAAACCAATAACTAAAATAAACCTAATTACATTCTTCTGTATAATAACATTACCAAAATTCATTAATAAAATTAAACCAGCTGTAACCAGTGTTCTCCTGTGTACTAAAGATCTAACGGGTGTGGGTGCTCTTATTGCCTTTGGTAATCAGGCTCTAAAAGGAAATTGAGCTCTTTTAGTAAAAGCCGTTAATAAAAGTAATAAAACTATATAACTACTAAACATACTAAAAGTTAAAAAATAGTATCCCCTAAATATAGAACCCCTAAAAAATACAAATATAAAATAATCACCTAAACGGTTAGTTAACGCTGTATTTATTGCACCCCTACACCTGTCTCAATTATTATAAAACAAAACTAAAAAAAATCTAGAAATACCTAACAAGTCCCATCTTAATAATATAGTAAAAATACTATTTCTAAAATTTAATATAAATATTCTACCTACAAAAACCAATAAAACAAAATAATAATAATTAAAATTTAATTCTCTATTTAAGTAATAAGTTCTAAATACTAATACCCTTAAAGTTACTAAAAATAAAATAAAAGAAAATAAAATACTATTAAAATAAAAATTAAATTTTAAAGATAAAAAATCCCATTCTAACATAAAAATACCTAATTTTATATTCGGTAATACTCATACAAATAAACACCCAAATAAAAAAACAATTGAAATCAAAAAAATAGAAATATTAATTTTTTTTTTAAATTACTCAAATTAATTTACCATATCATCACTCCATATAGAAACCACCTAAAATAAAAGTAAATATTATTAAAAATCTAATAAAAGATCTTATGTCTGATACTAAAACCCCTAAAAATATTACAATCTCCAAATCAAAAATTACAAACATCAACATTATAATAAAAAAATGAATTCTAAAAGAATTCTGAATTTTACCTACTCTAACAAAACCTCTTTCAAAAGCTCTGACTTTGTTTTTTGTTAAATCTTTAATTCTTAATAAAAAATTAATTGCATAAAATGCAACCAATAAAATCAAAGTAAAACCTAATACTATTATTAAAATTAAAATTAAAGATATAGTATCTTTTCAAAAGTTTAAAACTTTTATAATGTTCCTTTCGTACTAAATATTTTTATTATAAGTATTTATCAAGATAAACAATTCTATCTCACAATGAATTAAACTAATATCACGTCTGGTTACTTAATAGAAGAACAGTCTTAAACTCCTAAGCCTTCTCCTCTCTTAGATTACCAGAATACAACATCGATGTAAAACTTACCTTACTATAAGAACTAGATTAGGTATGATTTTCTGTTAACTCCGGAGTAATTCTTTTATATATTAATAGTAAAAATCAATTATATAAAATTCTGCCCTAGAAAATTTATTTATAAAACGAATGAATTATAAATAATAGAATTTCCGAAGACTTATCTTTGTATAAATACATTTATTTTTTCTTAAATAAATATTAAATTCAGAAATAAAATAAAAGAGAACTAACCAATAACTTCATTCATACTGGAACTCAATAAAAGCACAAATTATTTTGCTACCTTAATGTCCTCACGCTAAGACTGCCATTTAAAATTCATAGGGCAGAAGCCAGCTTTATTTAAAAGCCTAAGTCTTTAAAAAACATTTGATCAAGACTTCAAGTTCTTCAATTAAATTTTATTAATTTATATTATTTTTAAACCTACTAATTTAAGGATTATTTATTTAATAAAGTTTTATTAAATATTAATTTTCAAATCTATTATAAAATTTAGAAAAAGTTGTAAAACTTAAATTACAAACACTACAAATTTTTGTATTCCAACAATAAAAATATTAAATATATAATTTTCTAATATAATATTTTGATACAGTTATCATAAAGGTCGACATATCAACTCTAAAAGTAATTATTTTTAGTATGAAACAATAAAACTCATTACTTTTCTACCCTTTATTTCTATTTTTCATTAAATATGAAATTTTCCCTTAATAGTATGCAATACTAATATTTAAACAAATAATTTTTAAAGCTTCATTTTCTTTTACACCACAAGTAAACATTTTAAAATAAACTAAAAAGCTATTATTCTATATTACCAAAACATCATCTTTTGAAATTATCCAATAATGTAACCTCTAATGCAATTGGTATAAATCTATGGTTAGCACCACAAATCTCTGAACACTGCCCATAAAATACACCTACAACTGGGAATCTATAACATAATGTTCTTAAAATACCTCTTATAGCATCCAATTTAATTGCTAAAGAAGATAGGGCTCAAGCATGAATTACATCAGCAGATGTAATACAAAAACGAATATTAGTATCACAAGGTACAACACAACGATTATCTACTTCTAATAAACGAGGCTCACCTAAATTTAACTGATCTAATGATTTCATATACGAATCAAATTCTAAACCAGGGATATCTCTAAATTCATATCTTCAATATCACTGATGACCTGTTACCTTAACAGTTAAATTTCTATCTAAATTTATTAAACCATAATAATATAATAATCTTAAAGAAGGAACTATCTGTATTAATAAAATTATAGTTGGAAATACTCTACATAATAATTCCCTAAATTGGTATTCAATTTTCTTTCTTTTAAAATAAAATTTTCTTACTATTAAATAAACAAATAACATTACTACAAATATTAACACCCCAAATAATAACCTACAATTAAAATTATGGAATCAATCTATATACCTGGAAAATAATCTACCAGCAAATATTAAATTATAATCTTGAAAAAAATTGTTAATTAATCCTTAAATCCTCTTGATTGGAAGTCAAGCATACTAAATATACTAAAGAATCTAAAGTTTTTACCGGCTTATTGACAATAAGCTATACTAATATTATACTAAAACTTTTAATAAGAGAAAACCACCTCAAGGGTATGAACCTTATAGACTTACTTATCCTATCTTATTTTCTAAAAACCTTTGAAACTTTTTAATCTGCAATTAAACGTACTAAATATA